>WYDI02039103.1:0-42384 GCA_009867235.2 Psittacus erithacus | reverse complement strand
TGTGCAACTTTTTAGCACTAGTGTATTGTAGCTGTCATTGAAATGTGTCCTTCAGAGAAGGCTGCGATATTCTGTATGCAAGTGCTGTCAGCTGTGGTTTGCTGTTGGGTGTTTTTCGTGTGTGTGTGTGTTTAGGTTTTATTTAAGAGTGTGTTTGTATGTATGTCCAACATCTGTTTTCCACTCTGAGAACTGAGGCATTGCACTTTATTTTTTTAAATCAGAGATTTTTATAGCCAGAACTATTCTCTTCCAATAATTTACCAACTCCTACTGCTTTTCCAAAGCTGACATCATAAGTTGCATAGTGTGTCTGGTAATTTTTAGATTTCCTATACGAATTAATAATACCAAAAACTTTTAAAAAATATTAAACAATAAAAATAACCCCCAATGCTTACATATGAAATCTTGACATAGCTCAGATTCTCCAATTAGGTGTTACAAAGCTATTAAATTGTAGGTGTTTTGTGTTGCTAGGATATACAGATTTCTATGTTGAATGAACCCTAAAAAAAATAGGTAGCAGCTCTGCAGTCTTACTGTCTTGCTGTGGCTGATGCATACCCTGACTTACACGCTCCCATTCTTCCCTTTCAATGTAACAAATAGCCTTTTGCTCTAGTGTAGTCTCTAAAGTTTCATGTAGAAAGCATGTTGTATGTGTCATTTGTGGAGAAGTCTGGCTGTAGACCTAAAGATCAGTTCACTGCAGAAGACTTGCTGGTTTTGCTAGTGTTATGCCTGTTGGTATTGCTTATGATGATACCTTTACCTTTACAGAGGATATTAATATTAAAATGCTATTATAGTACATAAGAAACATTTACACACTAGCAAATCCTTCATTATCTCATTTTAGACTAATGCAAAATAAGAATGTTCTTGGCATACCAGCATAAGCAGTACATGTGTTTGAGTGTAATATAACATGTTTTGATGTAATAACGTAATTCTTACCTTTGTTATTGAAGAGGTTTTCTGTCATGCTAAAGGCAGCCTTTTTGCTAATAAAAACTCATAGAAGATTTTTCTTCTGAAAAGCCTCTAAAATAATGATAACTTCATGCCTGTCATTTCTGTACTGACTGACCTCAGCGCGAAAATGGTTTTTAACACTGTCAGTCCTGTCCAAGTGTAATGAATTAAACCACGTTACTTTACATGCACTCTTCTACATGAACACAACTAGTTCTCTCAAAAAACTTAGTTCTTCCAGGCAACACTCTGTGCAAAATTGGTTTTAATGTGTTTTCAAATGTGTAATTAACCCTAAGAATTCAAGGAAACAGAAGTGTGCAGAAAGCATACAGACATCTTTAACTAACAGTGTACAATTAATACAAGGTGATTTAGAAAAAAAGGATCCAGGAGTTAATCTGTGGAATACCCTGCCACCATTAGAACTGATTAACCAGAGTCACATCCAAGAAAGGACCTGCAGGACTTTCCACTAAACATAAAATACATTATTTATTTGGGCTTTACAGTGTGCCCTTTTGGAAAACCTGTTCCCCTCTGCCACACACACCCCCCCCCCCCATATGAAAGATGACTGTGTTTTCATGGGGAAAATGGTCTCATCAATCATAAAGTGCTTTTCAGCACTTATATATTTTATAAAATACAGGTTAGTTCATTAAATATATCAATTTATTTATATCTTAAGGCAAAAAAAAAAAACATCTTGGGATATTTTGGTGTAGTGATACAGGTAGGTGATAGATAAATTGGGCAAGTGGTTTAGAAAGACGGTAGCCAGACTGGTTATACTCCTCACTTCATTGCATGATAACATCTGAGGCATTGCGTCCTGTTGTGGGCTTCCAAGTAGATGAAATGCATCAACTTATGGGAGAGAAACCACCAAGATGACTGTGGGATGTAGCACATAACGTGTGAAGAGAGGCAGTGAAAACTGGATATGTTCAGACTTGAAGTAAAGGCCTAGGAGAGAGGTTTTATTATCTGTCTAATTCCTCTTAATGATAAAGTCGGATGGGAAAGAAGTAATGGACGCAAGTTTTAGAGCACAAGAAATACAGATTAGATGTGGGGGGGAAAAAAATGGTAGCAGTTTTCCCCAGGGGATCATGGATTTTTGTCTTTGGAGATCCTTAGAGCTCAAATTCACCTGATTAGACCTTGCTTGAGTTAGGGGGGTTAAGCCTAGAATGACTGAGTCATGATTCTATCATTCTTTTCAGAGTAGTCACTGAATCGTCAAAATGACTGCTTTTTAAACTGAATGAGTGAAAGGGGGGAGTAAAACCTAACCTGAAAGTCTTCTTTTGTTGTTAAGTATTAGCTGATAGCAACAACAATAACAAAAAAAAGTGGGCATGTGAAATACTTGTCTCCTTTGAGGAGAGATTTGTTTGAATAACATAGATTGCCCTGAATTCATTCTTGATTATGTGGTTTGTTTAAAGGTCAATGAAGTTCTTTCGTCTTAACCCATGTTGCTTATAGGAAATGAAGACTGTGTGATGCCCTTAGTTTTGTCTACCATTGTGTTTTTAAGTAGAGATAGTTATTTCCTGTAAAGTTGGAAAGAAATTCCTTAGAAAGCGTATGAAAGTGTCCTTGGAAAAAAATGAGAAAGCTTCCTCTTGAAAGAAACAGTTTCTTTTTGAAAATAGTATCCTCATGCACCTTTATTGAGTGAGGTGATTTAAGTAAATTTAATTCTTTTGATTTTTCAGATAATTTAATTAAATGTTCTTTAGCTTGTGACATTAGAATAGCATTTTTTCAGGTGTGTGCTCTCAAACCTCTTTGGGTTTAGTGTTTTTTGAAATGTAGGAGGTTTCCTAAGGAGGTCAAATCCACCAGAAGCATTTTCTTTTCACCTTTTTTGTTTTTCTTCTCAACTCCTTTTTCTCGGGAGCTGGATGATCAGACGGCAGCTTCTGAGGTGAGGCTGGAGCTGGAGTTTGCTCTGCATGATCCAGTGTTTTCAAAATCTGATGAAATCTTCCTTCTTGTTGTCTGAAGTCATATTCTACACTATGGAAATAGAAGAGATTTAAGGTAGCAAGTGAGAAATTCCCTCAGTAAAATACATGTGGAAAGGATGAGAAAAACTTGGCACTATTCAATATTAGACCCTGGTTAAAACACAAAGTATATAGGCTGATGCTTTGAAAAGTAGTTCATCTCTTAATCTTTCTAAGAGAAACCTTTTTCTTTCAATGAGCTAAGAACTCCAACACTGTGCCCATGAAATGGGACGAAACTTAAGGGAGTTAAAAATGAAAATGTATTAAGATGACCTTTCCATGTTCAGGTTTTGATAGTGTAATCTAACTCAGTCATAGGCTTGGCATGAATTCAGGAGTCTCAAGTGCTTTAAATGGGAATGTCTCCACTAGGAACAAAAATATATGAAATTAAGTTAATATGTAATTCTTTGAAATAAGTGGTATGAATTAACAGAAAAGTAAAGTGTAACTCATTTTCTCTATTGAAATATGTAATTATTATTGATGTCAAATGGGAGCCAAGATGTCTATTATGGAAGAACAGATCTGTGCGAGGAAGTTCAAATAAGGTTCGAATTGATGTGGATAGTGATTAAGCCTGTCTCATGCAACCCGCAGCTGTGCTGGTGCTTTATGTCTTTTCTTTATTTCAACCACCTTTTCTAGACAGGAGGGTAGGAGTTGTATAAGCTCTGTTTGCCATGGAGGTTTTAGCAGGCAGAGGGGAGAGTTAAAAGGAGCTGGTTGTGATTTCCATAATACAGGCTCCTGGGGAGGAATAAGATATCATCAGAAGAATATAGAGATAACACAATGAGGCTGTGAGCCTCATTTGGGCACTGAGTAGAAGAAATGTGTAAAATTAGTAAATATACATAACTTGAAACCCTATTAATTTTGTATATTTGTATGTATGTAGAAATCCATAAACATTGTTGAGTAATATGTTAAAATTAACTAGAAGCTTGTTTCCCTTATAATTAAGGTGGTTTGGAGGGTTAAGTAAAATAACTTCACTTGTGAAAAGAAAGCGATAGAATTATTCTAATTTAGAACTGGAGAGTGATCCCTGGACAAAAAGCTATACGTAGTAAATAGAAGAAACTGATACAAATGAAAAATTTGATCAGTGTCTCTTGAATTTTATCAGACTATTGCAAGAAACTGCACTTAATTTTCAGTAGTCCAGATCACGTGCTGGACTATGAAATGTTCAGCTTATAGCATACGTAAGGACAGCATCTGCTCATGTTCTTTTTTCAATTCCATTCTTCAGTGTTTCTAATTTACTGTTGGAGTGATCACCTCTAAGGGCAAGAGGTCAGCTCAGTCTTTGTTTAATACTGTCCCTTATATGCCATGGTAACAGTGGTTTCAGTTGCTAATTGCATTTGTTTGTTGTAGTATAAACATTTGCCTTGCAGGATCTAGACAGAAAGTCCCAAGTAATGTCACATAATCCTGCTGGATAGTTAATGAAGCTGAATTTACAGCCACTGTTCTATATACCTGAAAAGCTTTTTATTACTTTACCTATCAGTATAATCCACACTTGGATTGATATGAAATTCATGTATTGCTTGACACAGGGACTGCTTAGAACGAGCACGATAAAGATGCTTCAGTGACATTAACACAAAAACACAGCAAGATGAAGCACCTGGTTTAATAATTAATGCCAACAGGGATGCTATGTTAGTGGAAAGAAATGTTTGCATGGCTCTTTTTGGCTACATAAAAAATAGGGATTGTATCGGTTTGTCTAGAGCAAAACCTAGTAACAGTTGCTTGTTTCAGAATATTGTCTAACGAATATTCATAACCACGTCCATGGAACATCTCTGTAAAGTGAAAACTATTATGTTTCCTTGCTGTCTCTGGTTTTGCCTCTTAGAGCTAGAAACTTTTTAGAGGAGCTATGTTCTCTTGTATGTGTTCTATTAATCATTGCACTGTAAGCCTCCAGGCACCATTATCATTACAAACTACCTAGTAACCAAAAATGCACATCAATGTTTTCTTACTTCCCCTGTTCTTTAGTTCAGATTCTTGTACTTGTTGCTCAGGTTCTTCTCTGTATTGAAACCACGTAAATTAAAAATGCAGGGGACACATCATGGATTTTTGTTCTGAAGGGACAAAGCGGTTAAAGGGTAGCTGGTACATAAATTCTATAGTCACCTCTGTTCCTGTACAGCCAAATAAAAATGCAGAGGTGTTCAAAGACAATGAGCAAGTAAAGAAAATCTGTTTTGTCCTGGATCTTCCATTTTAGACAGATTCAGTCTGTGCTGTTGGATAAGTCATGCAACTCCCTGAATATCCGGAGGGCTGTGGAGAAGACGAACCCCTTTGTCTCACAGCAGCCACGGTGTTCAATTTGTGACATGACAATTACTTTGTGGTTTCATTACCAGAGGTTTAGGACATCGGCACTCAACTGAGTTGCATGTTAGCAACAGGTTCCAAAGCTGTGTCCAAGCTTGACTTTATCTAACAAGCTTATAAAGCTCTCTAAAAAATTTGGCTCATGTAGAAAATACAGTGTGAAAAACACTTCCATGTGGTTATAACCATAATATATCCATATATTCCATGTGGATATAGCCATTATATCCATAAAAATTGCAAACTGGCAAAGATAAAGGTCTGCAATATCCTTTGAACTAAAGGAAGTTTTCAACCTAAAAGAATAGTTTTCTTGCCCTTTATTTTTGTAAATGCAATCAAAAAACTGAAGATGTGTGTTTTCTGCCTCATGACTGAGGTTGCAGAGATTAGATAATGTGTTTCTAGGTTGGCAGAAACCCTATAAAATGCTTGCTGAGTGCACAAGCTGTGTATGTGGTATAACTAAGAGTTTGTACCTGCTAGATTTTGGCTGATGCCTGGCAAGATGGGGACTCCTGCAGTGTGTCTGTATAGACAGAGCATTCAAAGCGCATATGGCTCCCAGAACACAGGACTACCAAGGTTTTTGGTCATAAGAGTTTAACATAAACTGCAGTTTAAATGTGGAGTAACTTGCGCTCAGGTTGCACTCCCTCAAAATAATTGCAAATGAACATTTAGTGCAATGGGAAAAGTGGGAGTTTGGTTTTGTTTGTATGTAAACATCTATGAGCTGTAGCTTACTGGCATTGGAGAACTGAGTGTCTTTTCCAAGATTTACAATTGTTAGTGAAATCCTAGCTTTAAGAATGTAACACGCAGGGAGAATGTCGTCATCAGAAATGGCATCGAGGTTTTTCAAAGCACGCTGATAATAACGATGCTGGGAAACATTACTGGGAAATTTGTTTGAGTTCTCAGAAGTACATCTTTCAAATAACACCAGTATTGTTTTCTACGTGGGAAAACAAAACCACCTCACTCGGATCACTTGGTCTTTTGTTAAAAACCAGGTTTAGAATAATTGAGATATTTTCTAGCTGTAGGCAAAGCATTCTATTATACATCTGTGAGATATCCAGACAACACAAACTGATGCAAAGGAGTTGGGTACCTGTAAATGATACATGCGGTGTTCTGGCAGGTGCTGCAGTTGTTGAGGTCTTGACCAGTGTGATAGAAGTTACGCCTGTAACAGACAGTAGTTCATGTAGTCTATTTACAGCTACATTAACAGATCTCTGAGTCTTTCTTTCCCACCTCATGCTGGTAAGATTCTAATTGTTGGTTCTTGCATGAATGCATGTGAAAACACTTAGACGTGCAACTGCTTCCTGTAAATGCTTTTAACTATTTGAATATCCATGCTTTTGGTGACTTGATCTGATTTCTCTCTTATGCTTTCCATTTTTTCCTGTTTTTATGTTTCCTCACTTGAGGTAACCCAGTCAAGCTTTTCCTGCTGATAGTACACGAATTTGGAGTGTTGAGAAAACAAGGAAAGTGACTTCCATACTTCACACTAACTACAGTTCAATTATGTTTATGATGGAGGGATCTGCAGGAGCAGCTTGAGCTCGGTAGCTCATTACATCTGAAAGATGCAGAGCACTTTGAAAAAGTTTTATTTGAATTACAGGTGTTCAGTTTGTACCAACATAATTTTCTGATTGCTTTTGAACCTAAAGTAGAGGTTCTTCACATGTGTTATTGTACTAGCTCCACAAGTACTTGGGATGCTCAGTTTTACTGCTAAATGATTCTAGCAGCATTGGTGGAAGCTTATCATTGAATTTCAGTGTGACGCTGACCGATATTTGGCAAAACTTTTGCTTTTAGCCATATGGGAAATGAACAGAAATGGACTGTAAATATTACTGGGTCGTCTGAGCCTGATTTTCAAACTTCATTAATAATCGTCCACTCTCAGACATAAATACGTGTAGTGACAAAGAGGGAGCATTTTTTCCTGTAATTTCCTGCAGAACTGTAGTTGGGTGTTAGTTGCATGAAATATGCTATAGACAAGCGATTGTTTAAGGTTGACACATGTATTTTTTTTCCCACCCCCTGCCTTGAATCTTGCTTCAAAACTGAACTTTTGTGTTCTGGTGTTTTACAAATGGTTTTGCCTATTTGGTATCAGTATGTCTGTATGGGGTTTGTCTGCTGTGTCTAGGTTTGTACAAAGTTGGAACTAGAAAACTGTATGGGCTTTTCAGATAGAGAAAAATGACTAAGGACAATCCTCTGAAAAAGGACAGTTGGAGCTGGATTATATGGGGAAATATTACATGGAATAAAAATGCATGCAGCCACAGAAGCTAACAGAAATATTTTCACCTTGACAGTCAGATGGACGTTAATGGTTAATGTTTCCAGAAAAAAAAGGTACTCTGTACAGAGTAAAATCACGTGTTAACGTGATATATAGTGTTTTAATTATTTTAATGAGTGTAAGCCATCAGAAATGCAAGGAGGTCATTTCAATTCCCAGAAAAAATAATTGGAGAAAGACAGAATCCTTCAGAATGGATTTATTTTTCTTCAGAAGTTGAAAAAAAATTGGGGCGTATAAAATTGTGGCTTCAGTTAGTTCTGTCCTGACAGTTTCTGCACAGCCACACAACCCTTTCCTGTCCACATGGGAACAAGCGCAAAGATGTGGTGCAGGGTCACGGGAGCAAGTCACTGTCATGTTCTGTGCTATCTCCGTGCAAATGAATCTACCCAAAAATCTCTATATCTCACATTTCAGTACACTTTGCAGAAACCACAAGAAGAATGCTGCACTGTCAGATTTACTCCTTAACGGCAGTCAGTAAATACTATTGATGCACATGATCTGATTTTAAGGATGCAGTTTTGCACACAGACCAGTGGTGCATGATGATTACTTTAGATGCCTGAGCTGCCTGAGTAAATGATGGCACAGATTTAATGTTGTTTTATCCTTACAAAATAAAGTAAAATGGAACCTTTGTTCTCTCAGTACTTTGACAGATTTATCTGGGATTTTTTCAAAGGCAAAAAGTATTTGATGGATAAACTACGTTATCATAAAACAGAACTTTAAAATGTATCCTAGCTGTATTTACTGTGAGTAGGAGCTGCTGCTCATGGTTTGGAAAACATTATTAGGATATTCTAAAACCTGTATTGAGCATAGATATATTTAAAATTCTATTTTAACATTGTTCTACAAAGGCATCTAATCTTTAGCAATTATTTGCATTTATAGTAGTAGTATTATTTCTGATGCACAAATAAGTTGCATGATTAAGTTACATAAATAATGCTGGCAGCCTTGGCTATAGGCACTATGAGAACAGGCTAAAAACAAATAACAGGTCACAACATCTCATGACAGTGCAGAAAGCAGTCATTGACACCTAAGGTTCCAAAGTAAGTTCTTGCTACCCATCTCCCTACTCTTTGTGTTCATAGTTTTAATCCCTTTTAAGCGCCTACCTCCATCTCCCATGAAATCTTTCTGGCATACTGGAGCCCTTGAAGTTTACCTGTGCCTGTTTTCAAGGCATGCCCTTTAAGCAGCTGTGGTGTTTGTGGTGTCATGACATACAACTAGCAGTGTTGTGGGGGTCCCAACTGTCTGCAGATGCTGGGCTTTAGCTGCTAATCCTTTTACTTGCTTATGAAGGCAGTAGTAATGTGTTGAACAGAAGCAGAGTTTTGCTGATAGCAACCCTTTCAGCAGTAGGACTGCTTTGGCACTAAATGAGTATCTGATCTTACTAATAAGAGGTAGTTTTCTTGCCAAAGATTTCTATTATACTGCGTTAGCCTGTAGGGTTTTGTTGTTCTACTGCATACAGATTTTAGCTGGATCTCAGGTGTCAGTGGCTTTGTATCTGACACGATGAATCTAAATAAAAAAGGGAGTTAAACTATGTCTTATACTGGGTTTAGTAAAGGCGGTATCAGCTAGAGGCAAATTATCAAGAGACTTGCTTCTCTGCTGAGGTACTAACAGCAGAAAAAGGGTGTAAGATACCATTTTGCAAACTCATCTCTAAATATTTCAGGAAAGGGTTTTTCAGTAGCAAAGGTTACAAGAACGCTAGTATCTACTATACACTACTGCTGAATTAGTGATATTAAAATGCACCATACCCTTCACTGAGAGCTCTGGATTTTTCCAGGTCTTGGATTACATTCAAAAGGACTTTAATCTTCTCCTGGTTGGACTGCAGAGATTCCTCTACAGACTGCAGCCTGCCTTGTAGGGCACAGAGTTCACCATGTGCCAAATGGATTTGACTGAGTCCGCTAATCTCTTTGTTGGTTTGTGGTTTTATTTCATTCCTTGGCAGATAAGACTTTATGTGAAATCCTTCTAAACAGCTGTTACATTGGGAAACAGCTGGCTGGGTAGAATTGTTCTCCGTTTCAGAACTACATGTCAGAATAGATTTTGACGCATTACTGCTGGTCACTGACATTATTGTGTGACCATTATTTGTTAATGTCACACAGCTGGAATCTGGTTTGTGCTCTCCTGTCTGCTGGTAGTCTCTGAGGAAACAAGATGAACTGTGATTTGATGGAGATGGGAATGGAGCAAGTTCCTTACTGCTTTCATCTTTGCTGGCTACAAGTGACTCTGAATCACTTCTATCTGCTTCACAGGACTCAGGACGAGCATTACATTCACTGCAGTTACTAGAATTGAGTAGACAAGGGTATGCTTTTCCAGAATTAGACGGCAGTATGCTGCTGTCATTATTTCCATTGATATTTATGGCAGAAGAAGAATGCAGTGAATTACTTAAATTCATGGTTGTGTCTGGTGCATCCGTGGAAACATTGCTGTCTTGTGGAAAACTCACATGTATGTATTCAGGCATCTGTGTAGAAATAGTTGTTTTCTCTGATCCTGAGGAATCGTCAGTCTGGATAGGCCCATTGCTTTGTGCTTTTG
Source organism: Psittacus erithacus (assembly GCA_009867235.2). Classification (NCBI taxonomy): domain Eukaryota; kingdom Metazoa; phylum Chordata; class Aves; order Psittaciformes; family Psittacidae; genus Psittacus; species Psittacus erithacus. The sequence continues at coordinate 32,067 of WYDI02039103.1, read as the reverse complement.
ATGGTCTTTGACTTAACTGACCATCCACCTCACTCTTCTTAATCCCATCTTCCAAATGATTAGTTATTCTTAAGTAACAGAGATCTGAAGACATCATGTCTTGTTCAGAAAGATTGCCATTCACCTGGATAGAGTTTGCAGGCTCACTTGGCATCTCTGTTAGTGATTTGCTGATGGTCAGCTTTTTCCTTCTAAAAACTGGGAAGTGTTTCCTGAGGCTGGGAGATGTTTGTATGGCAATATTCTGAAGCCCCTTCTGAGCCCTTGCAACAGATGGAGACTGATGTAGCAAAAAATTATGGTCAGTAAATATTTCTGGTTTTCCAGCCGTGAATGCTATATGTTGGGCAGGGTTAGGATCCAGTTCATTCTTTGTGTTCACACTATCATCCTTGAATCGGACTTGCTGAGATTTGCTCCTGCGGTGCTGTGGCTGTCTTCTAAAATCGGCTGAATCCAGACTGTTCCTTTTCAGGAGCACTGGGCGCATTTTCATGTTTTGCTGGGCCATTGAATCACAACTTAAAGTTTGTAAGTAACGTGTTTCTTTGCGACCCATTTCATTTGTCATTTGAACTGAATAATAAGGTTGCTCCTAAGGTGCAAATGAATACTTTGCTCTTGAAGAAGCTAAGCTGTTCATTCTTCTTCTTGTTATGTGTGCTTTTAACTGACATTCTCTCTCGAGGAATGCTCTTTCAAATTTAATTGACCAAATACTAAAATAAAGGAATTCTATAGCATATTTAAGGAAAGATTTCTTGTAGCAAGGGAGTGCAGAAATCTATGTGTTGTGAAGCTAACATAATCTTCAGATTACAAAATTACGTAGGCTGTTATGCTTACAGTTAGACAATTTAAAGGTAAGGTTGAGTCTATGGCTTTCCTGATGGCTCTTGTGTGACAGTCAGTTCTCCACTGGTGATCCAGCCTTTTTTTATGACGGACCAGTCACATATGCTTTATTTGCATGTTGTTAAAACAACAAACTTTATAACTCTTGAGTGTATTTTCTTTTCTGATGCATAGTTTTCCTAATGAAATATACCCATTAATGCCAAAATGAATTGCTTTCTTTAGGGAGAGTTTTTCTTTTTCAGCCATCTTTTAAAGTTGCAAATGAAACTAATCTTCCCAAACAGTTAAGCAAAATATGAGCAGTTCTGACCAGGTAAACATACAGTATCCAGTGGGTTTCCGTGAGAGAAGTTATTGTTGTGCAGCTGTTACTTCAGTTTGTGCAAATACAAGTCCAGTCATATCCAAGGGACTGTTTCACTTGGGGAAGTTCTGTTAATACTTTGGCATCAGGAGAGTGGTCCAGTCAGAAGAACCAGCAAGTGCAGAATAGCAGGAAGTGCTTCCTGAAAGTAACAACAGTTGTAGATGAATAAAGTGCCAAATACTATACATTTTTGATGCTGTCTCCTCAAAATTGTCATCTCCATTGATTTTGTAACTTTGGTAGTGAGATACTTGTACAGAAATTTAAAAATGTTTTGTAATGTTGAAGTGCCTAAAGTTATCCTCATATGAAATACAAAACACTAAAGATTGCTACAAAACATTCAGAGGGGTAGTTTTCTCTTTGTGATCAGTACTCGTTCTCCCACCCAAATCATTCGAGAACAGTTTGAACTAAAACTCGGTATCTGCAATGAATAGTAGAAGTTTTAAGTTCTGAATTTCAAAACTCACCCATGAGATGTACCTGCACGTAAAATATACTTCCTGTATTTTTACTAAGGAATGCTAAATCTGAAATCAGCTGCTAGAACAGAATAGGGCAAAGAGGAGACATTTTTGCAAAATGCAGGAAATATTCTATGGGATTCTGAATAATCAAGCATAGTTTGCTTTTAGGATTGCAGTGGTTTTTAACACTGGGGCTAAATTCCCAGCATAGTGTTAATTTACCAGTAGTCCTGTTCCCTGATTCTTTTATCAGCCTTGTTACTTCCGTTACCAAGCGTTGCAGAAACTTTACCATATTTAATTTACAAGAATCGATGAGATAGGTGCAGTGGGTAAGATCTGTTACAGAATACAGCAAACTGTTCTGTAGCATCCTGTAACATTCAGGCAATGTAATGTAATTAAAGTAATTATGTGATATTATTCTATTATTAAGTTTGAGAAGAAAATGAGCATTGAATGATTTCAGTGCAGAGAGAAATGTGTAAGATATTGAGGAAACAAATATGCACATTAATAACAAATTTTGCTTTCATTGTATGCTGGCATTAGGTCACTTAACTCACTGCACTGCTTGTTCAGTGGAAACAAGTATATACAATAAACAAGTCAAACTGCTCCTGCAGATAGAGTTCCAGTGCCAAGTTCTGAATTCTCATATTGTCCACTAATTGCTGGAGGCTTTTTGCGGTTTTGTTTGAGAATGTATCCAAATACTGCAGTAGCATTCTCCATTTCCCATCACAGCTGCTGTGCTCCAGGCAGATGGACTACTTTAAAAGTTATACTTGCCTAATTACATTTGGAAAGAGGCTTTAGAAATCTAATCCTTTGTATTTTAACTACAAGTAAAAAGCCCTTAAGGGCTTTAGGAGAGCTCTCTGCTTTGGCTGTAGAGGCATTTGAGCTAGATTCCTGCATTATTCATTTGCAAATTGCTATTTTAATTCTATGTGATTTCTAGCCACCTTAGCATTCACTAGTCGGGGATTCATATGAGTTGTTGTAATCAAAGTTAAACATTAAGCAACTTATTAAAACAAGGTGAAAAGTGTATAGGCAGGAATGCTCTAATACTTGGACTGAAAACCCGAACTAGTGCTTTCACTGAGTTATAGGTGTCTGTGTTCAGATTAACAAATCAGTGTAACATTGCCAGCAACTAAGTTTAAGTAGCATTTCCCCTTGCCTGGGTTATCATTCCTTGTTCTTTTTTGGTGCAGCCATTTCCTGGTCTTGTTTTGCTCATTATTTCACACTGACTGAATATGAAAAGTTCTAAGGATCTATTTTATGGAAATGCTTTCAATATATTAATGTAACGTATGTCACTCATAACAAAAAGCATGTGTCAGTTTTCAGTTTATGTCTTGTAGGAGTAATAGTAATATCAACAGTTTTGGTAGGAGAAATGTAGTAGGATTTAATGTGTGCCAGGGTTCCATGACCTCACATCCAGCTGTCCATCCTCTTTCTGCCCGTCCCTTCCCTTGGCAGCTGCTCATCAGTCCTGAGAACATGCCTCATGCCTTGGTTGATTTGCTTTGTTAGCACTGCGGATTCATCTCAGTCTCTTCATTCACTGGTTGTTGAATCAAATGGTCCATGAGGTGCTTGATGGTTAATGTTACTTCAAATATTGCCTGGTTTATGCTCCTCTTTTCAATGTCTTGAGTATGTGAATCTGACTAATAAATATAATTGCATTTTATTCTATTATACTTGGCTTATACTGTTAGAGCAGATCTTGATTTTTAAAGTCTTTGCACGCTTTGCACACACACTTCATAATGGTGAAAAGTTAGTCTACAGCGTAAATTTATTCTAGCTCCAGTGCGCAATAAATGAATTGACTGGAAAAGACTAAGGTGCAAATCTACTGCCACAACAGTGGAACTGCATTTCTAACCTCAAGATTTTGGTTTTGAATTCTTAGAAATGGATCATAAATTTTAAAACATGAATATTGGTAGAAGTATGCTGAGACAGATTGATACAGATTTTTCTTTTGAGATGCAAATCTTAAAGCTGGGAAGAAAAATACTTTATCCAACATGAAAACAATCTTTAAAATCTAAAAGTATAAACAAATTCAATCATTTAATGGCTCTGTAACTGTCAAAATTCTTAATGTTGTTAGCCAGAATTTTCTTTGTTCAGTGTTCAATCAAAGCTGACTCTAAAGCAACAATCACAGCAAGTCATTCTAGAATGGATTGTAATGCGCATTTGAGATTTTTATAACTTAAGAAACCTCAGTGGAGCTGAGAAACTTATTTTTTGCCAACTTCTAAGTTCAGTAAGGCCAGAAAGGATTTGATCACAATCTGGTGGACTGCAGAATGGTTCTTTTTGGCCTAAAATGTCTATTGAATATTTTTGAAACATTATTCATTTTCACTATTCAGTTAATCAGTGACAGATTTTTAAAATGCAGTTTAATTCAGTACCTATCAGTACCTACTGCCAGAATAATGAATCTGGGGAAACAAAGAGATGTAACTGAAATTGTCATTTTATGGGGAAAAAAAAGATCAATTGCATCTGAATAGGTTTTTCCTTTGTGTATTTTCCTGCCTTGTCTCAGGTTGCAGGCTATTTTGTAATTTTTAGGCTTATCTCGGGTTGGAGCTGGGTTTGGATATTTGTCAGGTCAAGCTAGAATAACATCTCAGCTATTCTTGCTACCTGAACCATTCCACATCCAGTTACTTGTTTATACAGTATCTGTAGTATGGTTCTGCTCCACTAGTTTAATGGGCGTCCCAACAACTCCTTGGACTTCCCCAGTCCCACCTAGCAATAGGAAATTTTCAGACTATGGAGTATGGTAGATTGCTGTTTCACCACAAATCTGTAGGTCTGGACTTGGTGCCATGTCTACCTGTGAAAAAGGTGGTATTTCATTCCGATGTTCAACCAACAACTGTGGCTGTAAATATGGACCCTGCAATCAAGCTTCCTTTTTCACCTGACAGCAGTGCACAGGCTGTCCTGTGTAGTGCTCTTTTATTGCCTATTTGCATTGGCCTGTGCACAGAATCTCCAGTTCTGCTTGTGTATGCTGCCCTAGAAGAGTTCTCTGTGTGTTCCTATATTGCACTACTCAACTGCTCGCTGCTGCAGTGGGTTTGGTAATGAGCCTCACCTGAGCACCTGCAACATGAGGACCTAAGGGGAAAGGGTGAACTTTTTTACAAGTCCTACTGGCAGGTTTTGTGAACCACATTGAGGTGGGATCAAGGTGAATGGAGAAAAGGATCTAACACAGATAAGGAATACAGGGTGGGATGTAAGCTTCTGACTACAGAAAGGGAATGTTTCCATGATGGAGGAGATTATAGGATTTTATCTCTGAATGTTATTACAGCAAGACTTGTAAATTACTTCAGGCTGGTGAGACTGGATAGAGAAGATGCTGCAATATTTACTGCAGCAGCAAAATGGCCTTAGCTAAGCAAGTTTTAGGAATAAAAAAATGGCTTGGCTATAGTTTGAGATGATGCAATGCCATTCTGCAAGAAGATGCACTGAAAGATAAAATGATCTTATTTCTGAATATAGTTCTCAGAACTATGATACTCAATTCTTTTATTCTATACTAACAAAAATAGAAGTTCAACCATCTCCTTTGAAGAGATGATGCATTCCGTTGGCTGTTATGGAACAAAAGGCTTCATGGATTAGAAAATATTTCTATCTCAATATTTGTTTTGGAGCATATATTGGAAACTGTTCACACAAGGATAACCATCGAGGGATAAGACATAAGTTAATAAATTCAGTCATGTGTCTGCAGTACAGAAATTGGAATTAAATTTTTTTTCAGTGTTACTTTGCAAAGACAAGTGTACTTAAAACTGAGAAATTCCTCTTGAAAAGTGCTCCAGTGCCTACAGGGAGATGGAAGTTATCCAAAGTGACAGGTTGGTGAGCTGGAAAGTGTCCAAATAGCTGGTTCATGACACAACATTTCAGTGCTCTTTCTTGAATAAATCTGGTATTCTACTCTTTCGCTCATAGTTGAAAGAATCCTGGGAAGTACTTGGTGTTGGTGTAAAAGTCTGCATACGTGTTACAGCCTAAATTACCGTAAATTTATATCCTGGCTTTATAAAATATTAACATATCTCTATGTAAATGTAGATTGATTTATGTAAGTAGGTAGGTTGTGGACTGGCAGATCTGCAGCTCTGTGTGTGTATGAGAGCAAGCTGCTACACAGGCTGTAGCAGTTTGATTACAAATGTATTAGCTCCTGAAACTTACCTTTGGAACTTACTCTCTGGTTGTCTAGTTATAACAACTCTGCCTCTTTTAACAACGAACCTACAAATTTTTCCTCTAATACCAGTCCTACTGTGGTTCCTGTGGCGGCATCTTGCTACTCCCCACCACCTGGTGCTGGGTGTCTTTGTTGAGAAGGCCGCTATAGGAGATGTCTGCCATGTATTTAATATACAAGTTTGTCATTTTGCTGTGCTGTCCCCTACCTTAGCTGACACTTAGTGATATACGTGCTGAATTGCGTCTTCCTTTACAGTGCTCACCAGTCCTGTTTATTTCTGATCACAAATAGTCGGCATCTTTTCTAGACAGAAGATAAAGAAGCCAAAACTGTCTGAAATGTCTCTTTGTAAATCTGTAAAATAATCCCTTCCCATCATCCCACAGGATCTTGTTTGCTCTCCTCCGAACAGCAAAGATCAATTTGTTGTTATGGCACAGAAGTAATTTCAGTACAGAATTCATTTTTCTTTTCAGTGCTTGGCTCATTAATATTTTCAGGAGTCCTTCCAAAATTGGGTGCCTTGTGTTATGCACACATCTGTGGTAATCTTTACATGCATATGTTGGTTGTAACGTGCTGCGATAACTTTCAGCTTTTACAGTGCAGTTAAGTAAGTATCCAGTTGAAGCCACCACCCGCATGGAGAGGGATAAACAAAGGCCCAGTCTGTGGCTATGAAATATTTCCATTCAGTTTAATTTTGCAATGTATTGTTCAAATTTGAATTCCATTCTATTGCATGCAGAGAAAAGATAGCTTTAGTTTCAATTGTACTGATTCAGACAAATAAAACCATTTGTTTCCTGATTAGAACTATTTTATCTTCCAATAATTAAAGCTCCTAATTAATTTTAGGAGAAAGTAGCATAATCTCTGCTCAAACCTTCCTACACAGAACATGATTCTTCTGTCTTCATTTGTGAGCTGCAGAACTCTTTGATTTGAATGAATATGCTCCTCTCAAACTGCAGTCCAAACACTAGCAAAATGATACTGCGCCCTTTATTAAGCCTCAGTCATTAATGAAATGCTATCAGGATGGTTGTGAGCCGTTGAGGAATATATCCATGCAGTGTGTAGGAAGGCTTTAAGTATGTAACAGGAAAGATTTTGCCATATTGTCTAACAATGCTCTCCAGTTTTACAATGCATTACTGTTTGTAATATGCTGTGCTTCTGGATTTTGAAAACATAATAACGTTCATGTCTTTTCCTATGGTAGGTGTCTATGTTGGGGATGCCTGGTAACATGACAGCATCTTGCCCCAAGTTGTGCAGTTGTTCATTGTGGGTATTTATGAATAATTTTTGGTCAATATAACAAATCAGTTGATTATTGAGGACAATTTTGCTTTTTCTATATAGGCTACTTATATCGGCAATGCATTCTAGGTGGGAATAGAGGAATCTTGGATAAACTCCTGATACTGGACGCAGTGATTCCACTTAAAATATGTGGGCCACTGCATTAACAGTGCAGTTTAAGCCTGGCTGAGAGCTAGAGTGTTATTTCTTCCTGCAGAGCCTCCCTGCTGATCTGCAAGTATGATTTACAGGTCAGAATTGGCTCTCAGTGAATCTATTGAGAATATGGCTAGAAGGACTGGGACTTGTCTTCTTGTGTCCTGTTAGAAGGTCCAGAGGATACTGGGGGCAAAGAAAAGAGTCCAGTATTAAGCCTGTATGGATAACTGAGAGGGAATGTTGTCTTTATTCCGTGGTTGCTCTTAGTCTTCCTTGTTAAAATAGATGTGCAAACTGTAACTAGAGTGAACACTGTTATTCAGAAAAGAGTTTTATGTCTATTGTGTGGAGGCTTATACACTTCGGTTTTCTGGCAAGATTTATTCTGAATTCCTCAAGAAAGAAGTTTTTGTATTTAGGTCGGTTTTCAAACTATAGCTCATTTACTTTGTGCCCACGGATGTATTTGGTGGAGTGTTTCTTCTGCTCATGTCTACTTGGATGCATTCTTCATATTTTATTTCTTGGGTCAGTATGAAAGGAAGGGTTTGAGGGGTAATTCTGCTTTTGTACATTAACAGCTGTTTCTCTGTTGAACTATAGACATGTAGAGTATAGCTAAGCAATTGTAACACCAGGAAAAAATGCTATTTCTATCCTAAACCATTTAAAATCAGAATAAAGCACTTGCTGAAGATGGTGACATCTACACTTGAGTTGTTTTCACCATTACAGTGTTCATTTACTTTTAAAAAACAACTTCTGAGTGTACTTGCTGCAGCCTTTTGCTTTCAGCTGGTTTCTGTATTCTGCTTTTTCAATTAGTTTATCACTTCAGAGTAAGAAGAATGACACGGCAAAGCCGAGTTCAAAAATACTGAGCAGTCTGCTGTGCTGCAGCCTTGTAAGCATCATGTTCTTAACTGTGATCCATCAGGAGCTCCAGAACTTTTTTTGCCACATCAGTATGTGGGAATATTCAGTAAATGTAAGGAGTCAACTATTGCTCTCACTTTTATCCCACACCTGGATGTACTGAGAGCCAGGGAAGAAACCATGCCAGGCTCCTGCTGAAATACACTCTCCAATGGCTTCTGGGTTTCCTATGGAAATATTGAAACCTGTGTAGAAATATTTTGCCAGATTCATCATGATAACAGGGCTGGAGTTTAAAATCTGCAGCTTGAGGCTTTTTTACCTGCATTCCTTCAGGGCGTGAATGACATCTGAAGTGGAAGTATATTTTGTCCTCGCGAGATATATTTGTGTACTTAGCTGAACACACCTTGCTGTATCTCTTTCTAACTACTGGTTTTGAAAAACATTTTCAGTGTGAGGAAATTGATTTATGGTGGTTTAGAGACTGGGTTACAGGAAAATGGCTGACAGTAACTGCTGGAGAGACTGAAAATATGCTTACTGGCTTTGGCAGGGTCTATGTGTAGAGAATGACATTTCCCATAAGCTCCCTGCTTCTGGTGCAAAAAGCTGCAGGTGGAGAAGCAATGTAAGTTGAGCGATAATGAGCCAGGGACTCCTCTGAGAAAATCTGCTATCAATTGTGACCATGACTACTCAGCATCAGAGGAATCTTTACTCAGGTTTTATCCTGCAGTGTAGTCTTCCAAGAGTCTAATGCATTGGCATGTCTTTTCTCTGGATGTTTGCAGAATCATAGAATCATAGAATAGTTAGGGCTGGAAAGGACCTTAAGATCATCCAGTTCCAACCCCCCTGCCGTGGGCAGGGACATCTCACACTAAACTATGTCACCCAAGGCTCTGTCCAACCTGGCCTTGAACACCCCCAGGGATGGAGCATTCACAACTTCCCTGGGCAACACATTCCAGTGCCTCACCACCCTCACAGCAAAGAACTTCTTCCTTATATCCAATCTAAACTTCCCCTGTTTAAGTTTGAACCCATTACCCCTTGTCCTGTCACTGCAGCCCGTAATGAAGAGTCCCCAGCATCCCTATAGCCTCCCTTCAGATACTGGAAGGCTGCTCTGAGGTCTCCACGCAGCAGTGATACAGTTGTCAAGAAGGCTGGTAGTCTGGGTTCTTGTGTGAATTCTGTTTATTTTATCATCACCCTTCTGGGAGCCAGAATTACACATTCTTGAGGGTGGCTGGTGAGAAGAGCAGAGCAAGCAAGAACCCACTGCTTATTACAAGCTCCTGCCACATGTAGTTTTACTTCATCAGCAACCATCAGATTGCTGTGTTTTGGAGAGCTCAATGACATGTATTTTGGGGGATTACAGTTAAAGACATGAGAATTACATGAGAAAAAGTCTTTGGGCATGCTTGTTCTCTTCCTTTGGCTTTGCCTTCGCCAATTTTACATCTGTTTCATGCTGTCTAATGCAGGCACTAGGAAACTCGAAGTGCAGATATGTAAGACTTACAAGAATATGTTAAAACCAACAGCACTTAGTATCCTGACTGGCTCTTTAAGAATCCAACAGCTTGATGTTGCTAATATATAATGGGCAGTGACGACGCAAGGATGTTTTGCTTTGGTTGAATCTGATCTATTGTGCAGTGCTTCCCTTTCAAGCCCTGAGAATGGACGCAGGTATAGTTTCCTTCGTAAGCATTCTGAAGGCAATTTTTTCAGTCAAGTTTTCAGCCAGGTGCTCTGATTGATCCGTAACTTTCTGGGACTTTATTCTGTCATTTTATAGGCCGCTTGTGTCCTGTTTAATTCTTTGCTTGTGAGGTGCACAGAGGTGCAGGGCAGGTGTCTTTAAAAATTAATTGTACTATCATTACTGCCTGCCTACTTCCTAAAAATGGAGAGAAGTTGCTTTGGAAGAGCCTTGCTCTTTGTAAGGAGAGGATTTGGAAAAAAGCCCACTTCAGGTTATAATTTGCAGCCTGAAACTAATTTAGCCTTGCAGTGGCCCTCTAAGCTTTGCATCAATGGTAGGAGCACCAGGTATTGAACACAGGCTCCACTGCAGCTCGTTCCTTGACAGAGATACCAATTCTAAGTTACAGCATTATTGCCATGTGTAGCACTGTTTTAGTATTCCTGCTCTCCTGTCAGAGCAGCAAAAGTTCTGGCATTATGTCTGTGGAATATGACTGAATCACTTCTGTGTGGAGTAGAAATAAGTGTCAGCACTGAAAATAAAACCCATGAATGTGGTGATTTTAACTTCTGAACTTGCTGAGATCGTTTCCCTGTCAAATGTTTGGTTTATGGTAAATCCTATGAGATTCATAGTTCATTAACGTAGAAGCGTCTGTGTGCAGTTAGTGTTCCACCTGTGACTGAGACCTAGCAGGGGCAAGAGGATTGTGTTGTTTTAGACCAAAAGGTCATCATCTTCTTGTCAGTGCTCAAGATGTTGCCACCGCTGCCTCTCAGAAAACAGCAGTGCCTGATCTGTGCCCAGCCTGCTGCTATGCTAGAGGCATAAACTGGCAGGATGGATTCTTTGTCTCATTACAGACATGACTATGTGTGCAGCTTCGCCGCTGTTTTCAGAGGAAGTAAAACAAGAAACCAAATGAGTGCATGGCCACAGAAGTGAGCAAGGCAGGCAACCCAGAATTTGTTATTGAAGCTTGGGTTGTCTTGGAGTGGGTTAGCAAAAAATAACTCGGTATGCAATTCAGCTTGATGTGCTTGGGTTTTGTCTTGTAAAATTAAAAAACCTAATCACAACACTTAAATACGCTAGAAACAACAGAAATGTTGCTGTTCATTCTGTCAAGACTGCAATGTCACTCTCCTAACAGTAAGTCTAGAAACAGCTTTATAAGACAGGAGTATCAGGCTATGTAAGTGGCAGCCTAAAGGCACGTATATTCTTGCATAACAGGAGTGACCAAAATTTTCCTTTTTTTTTTTTTTTTTTATTTATTTTTATTTTTGTGTACTGACGGAGACATTTGTGTTCCCGCTATTATTTCATGAATAGCTTCCAGAAAACCATAGGATTCATGTAGTTATGTCTGCTGCGGACTCTGTTTATCTTCATACACTTTGCATGTCCCCATGACGCTACATAGACTTGTACTTTAGGTTGTTTCCTCCTTTAGCTTGTCTGGAAATGCTGGTGTACCCAAACCTGGGGGGAGCACCACTGATGAAGGAGGAAGAGCCAGCAACAGAGAAATTCATTTGAACAAAGGCTAGGTTTGGGATTTTTTCCGCTGCCAGCAGTGACTGGTCTAAAGTACTCTGCCCGCCCACTGCCCATATCCTACACAATTTCTTCTTTAGTTTCTTTGCCACCAAAGAACCTCTTCCCTACACAGTGCTATGAAATCCTGAATAATATATTCATGAATTCAATAGAATGCAGATGCTTTTCTCTCTCCTCCAAGATCCTGGTGGCTACATTGTTGGTTTCCTAATTTTGTGCTCGATTATTCTGTTTTTCCCTAGCATCTGTGACTTGGGCTGTACAACCTGCTCAGGCTGACCTAATGTCCTGGAACAATTGCAGCACTGTCATTTAGGTTTTTATGATGATTTGGAAGGGGTAAGGGAGCCCCACTACTGCTCTGGCATTTCACATTTGCCTTATTCATTTGGCATCAACACATACACAATATTATTTCTCCTCTTATTTGGTTAAACTCCTTTCTGTCTTTGCATTTTTTAAAAATGGGTTGTAATTAGTTGCTAAAATTATTTTACTATTTCAATATCTATATTTAGCAATCTCACAGGCTGGGCCGTTAGACTGAGGAGTAAATAAAAGTCACTTTCATCTCTGTAAAAAGCAGAGTAGTACATGCTTTTTTGAAAGATGTTTTTTAAAGTTAAGAAGTTCAGTAGGAAGGAGTGTATAGCATCTTGTACTATTTATCTGGTTTTTAGGACAAAATACTGGCACTCAGCTCTGCAGTCCAGTGATTCTGGTTTAAGCTATAAAATACTAGCAGGATCCTTTAAAATTAAAACTGAGCAGAAGAAGTTACCTTTTTCCTTCTCAATAAAACATGCTTTAAAAGCAGATAATGATCCAAATGGGAAATTAAGATTTCAGCTCCCTTTGAAGTTAAATAAGAGCATGAGAATCACCTCTGGCTTTCTAAGCTCTTTTGTTACTATTGTCAGCTTGCAGCCATAATTCTGAGAGGGCTTTGTTTGAATAGGAACTGCACAATAGATCACAGGAAGCTGTAATGTAACACTCAGCTTAATGTGTTTGTACTAAATTAGATGAGAAAAAATTTGCTTATAAAACATACCATAATGATGCCATCAAGAGGTTAGTCCTCTTATAATATCCTGCAAATTCTTTTGAATATGTGATAGCAGAGAATCTACCAAATGCTTGTCCTCTCTATCAGTTCCATAGAGGTGATTGTGTATTCATTACTATGTTAAAATGACAAAAACTTACTGGCTTCATAAGCAGCTCCTTTCATATCATTTCAGTGGAGTGGTGTAATAAGGATGATTCTATATACCATGACCTAATAAGCTTTTATCAACAGTTTCTGTAGTATAGTTCTGAAACTGCTATTAGATCTAATAGCATTAATATGGAAAGGTAATCAGTGGAGGTGTAGGTTGCCGTAGTTCTAACCATAATCTTTTTTCTGTATGTGTCATTAGATATGTGCAGATGTTCCCACACATTCTGTATTGCAGTGACTAATCATAAAAATAAGACTTAGAAGACTGAATATTCTGGCAGAAAAGCAACACAAAGCAAGAAGTTTCTACCTGGTGTATATTTGTCATTCCCCAAAGGATGGAAGGATCATATAGTCAGAAGTCCTGGCACCACAAATAAATACCTTGATATTCATGTTTGTTAACGTGCAGGGAAAAAGTTGGAAAATCAGCTTGTTTTTCAGAAGACCTACTATAACGCTGCTTTTGTAGCTATACTCTCATGTATTCTGAGGAGGATTTATGTTTGGGGGCTCTTTGTGTGTATGAGGTGAATTTTAGAAAGGATATAGTTTGTTGTCAGAAAGATTGAATGCCACAGTAGCCAAGGTGTTGCCTTTGACCATGCGAATGTGCATTACCCCCAGAATGCCTAAAACCTAAAAATCCCACTCAGCAACCCTCCAAACAAACCAGGGACTTGTCCTATTTCTCTTGTCCTATTGCCTTCATTGAGCAGCTGGCGGACAGTCACACTGGTGATGGAGCATAAGCCAGGGCTTTCTGGAATTCAATGGACTCTCCTCTTCATTGGCAAAACTGCTGTCCCATCCTCATGGGGCAGATTTAGTGGTCAAATTGAGAAGCTTCCCAAGTAGATATAGTTCTAGAACGGTTTAGAGCACGTATGAACGAAGATGGTTCTAGAAGAATGTTTTGTACCTAAGTGTGGTTATGTATTTACCCTTACCTGTATAATTATGTGATTGGTCATCTCCTGTAGTAATGGCCTTGCATTTTTACAGGCTTTTCCCTGGCTTCTCTTTTCCTCAGTTAGAAAATGGAAGTAAAAACCAAGAGCTCAAATATTCCCTGATTTAGTTATTCAAAGTAATTTCTACTCCCATCTTCATCCTAGTTTTCTAGTGAGTGCATAGTGAATTCGGCTCTCATTGGGCTGGTGCAGAGTTATTAAAGCAATATTCCTTATTCTGCCAGAGCCCAGGTGTCATGTGTTAATATGACAGAATTCCCCCAAAGGAGATGTATGTATGCAGACAATGCTCCTTTAGTGATTTTCTGTGTTTATTATCACAGATTCAGGATTCTTTGGTTCTGTGATGTCATAACTGAAACTAGCACATCTGAGGCATGTTAGAAGCAGCACTCCCTAAGAAGAGACACACTGAGGAGGATGCTTATTTGGCAGTAGTTAGCGGAATACCCACAAACAGGTCTTTCTGTAATTTGTGAGGTTTCATCCCTTCATGTTTATACATGTGTTCCATTGGGGTTTTCTTCTTTCAGAGTATTCCTTATGCTTTCTGTTAACCATGCTACCTCAGATTCAACATGCAAAGACCAATGTCTGAGGGTTCCATATTTTTGCTGCGAACTTTGGTTTTTAGGCACTCTAACCAAACCTCAAGATTTGTTTTGTATTTAAAGGTGGAGCCCCCCTTATCCAGAAACTAAAACCCTAAAATAGAACCCCCTGTTGGACAGCATGTAAACATTTTTCATATTTCAGATGCAAAAAAAAACTGCCCAGAAAGTTGCTAGCTACTCTTTTAGCTTCCTTAGAAATTAAAGTATTATTTCTGTGCACTTTGTCCCTGCTTTCATCTGTGGCAGGAAGTAGCAGCTTAACGGAACTGCATGAAGAAGTTCATGTAACACCTTTCCATAGCATAGCTGCCTCTAAAACCCACATACTATTTTACCCAGTGTAAGAATTATGTAGTTAGAAAATGATATAAGAGGGTTTTATACATGCTGTGTTACACTAACCAAGATTTATGTCTGTACATCTTCCTTCCTTGGTGGGAAAGTCCTTCTTTATGCAGACTGGATGCATTTTACGTGATTGTCTAATGTAGTATGAATTCTTTTTAAACTCTGTGGGTAAATTCATATATATGCTGGAGCTCCAGTGCATACACATGCTTGAATCTATTTCAGTTCTTCCATTTTTCCCTACTGTAACTGTGAAAAAGCAGACAGCAACATTTTTCTCGTGTGACTCCCTTGGCCAGGGTAGTGTTGGCAGACAACTGAGTTAACAGGGCAGCTTCAGGGCAAGCACCTCTGCATCTCCATGAATTTCAGCTAGTTTGCTACCAGAATCTTGAGGAACCTTATGAAAGGTTCGGGGTGTTTGGGGATTTTTTTGGTGCCCCTTCATATATTCATTGTCCAGGTCCTGAAAAAAACCTCTCCATAAACATTTGTGTAATGTCATCAACAATGTGCGAATTAACTTCTTTCTTTAAGTCAGGCTATGAAATATTGCTTTAAAGGAAATATTGACATTTTTCCTGGCTTTAGGCAATGTGTATTTGCAGGGTACACTGAGTATGTCTTGTTGTTACTCTTCCCCACCTCCACAGACCGGAACAGACCATAGACAGGTTTCACCCCATCACAGCAGTAGTCAAAACAATTTTAAGATATGGAGGTAAAGATAAACTATTATTTAAAAGAAGCTATAAATACAGCAGTGACTTCCTAACTCTTGTCCTTTGCAGCCTGGCTTTATCGTTCTTTTTACAAAATTGAACAAATGACCAGAGTGCCAATCCAATGTTCTTAATGTGGAAGGCGACAAATGACAGTTGAAACTGCCGGATTAAAAGCTCTTTGGTATTAGTGTCCATCTAAAATACCAGGAGCAGTACCAGGCTCCTCACAGAAAAGTTAATCTGGTTTTTACAGCTGCCAAAAAAGTCAGTGATTTGAAATTAATTTCATTTTAATTTCTCAGCAACTTGGGTCTTACGACTTAGCTATGCCTAAGTAAAAGGGTAGACACTGACCTTGCAAAAGGGTTATCAACCTTGCTGATTTGAGCCTCAGCCTAAGAGTTGGCTGCACATTGTCATTTGCAAATGTTTCGGTATGCTGTGGTTTTGGAAGCTGAAGTGCAGCTGTGCTATTGCTCAAAAAGCAATAATACAATATAATCTTACATAATTTACAAGGCAATGTGTTGGTGGATTCCTTAGAGATTGCTATTAATTAATCCTAAATATACACAGGTGGTAGATTTGTTAGTAATAGATGCAAGTTGTTGGAAATTTGTTTTTGTTGGGCCTTCTTTTCTTTGTAAGACAATTAAAAAGCAAAAGGGAAGTTTCTGGAGCACTTTTAAGTGGAGCTATTATGATAAAGCTTTGCTTTAACCCTCCACAAATATATTGTGTTAGTTTCATCTCTGATCATGTAGTTGAAGTTTAATTTAATTTCTCTGTCTTCAGTGAGTGCAGCTGAAAAAAACCAAAATCAATTAAACAGTGGCTTAGTTCTGGGAATACAGGAGGTGGCTCTGTTTAGTTTTAAGGAAATGTATCAGCATATAAGACACAACATATGTACATGTGAAATATATGGCTTTGAAATAAAATATGTTATTGCCCTTTAATGAACTTAAAGTGCTCAGTTCTAGTCTTTCCTGTTGATCTCCCTTGCAGCTCTTGTGTTTGCTTTAGTCCTGTAGAGTTGCCAATCCCATCTGGGTTTTATTATAACCCCAGGCAGGGGACTAGCTCCAGCTCATTCCAGCCACTGTATCATGTCTGTCAAGTTTCCAGTTTGTTTCTAG
The DNA here is from genome assembly GCA_009867235.2 of Psittacus erithacus. Classification (NCBI taxonomy): domain Eukaryota; kingdom Metazoa; phylum Chordata; class Aves; order Psittaciformes; family Psittacidae; genus Psittacus; species Psittacus erithacus. The sequence goes on along the minus strand of WYDI02039103.1, from coordinate 15,430 downwards.
CCCTTGAAATGCAAGAGACAGTGTATAAACTGGGGTTAACATGTTTAATCTTAGTCTCTGTTTGTATTTTGCATATGTGCTTTCGTTGTTTCTGTGGAATACTGCCTGTCACATCTTTAATACAGGAATGCGAGCACTGGGACACTTGACAGGATAAGCTGTGCTTTGCCAATTTGACTGACCATCTGGTTTAGTGGCAACAGGGAAATGGAATGGCACTTTGTCGTGGTTTAAGCTCAGTCAGCCAGTAACTCAGAACCACAAATAAGAACGTAGTGAAATAAGCAGCCTGACAGCACCAGGATACTTGGGATTCTTAGTGGATAATCTCATGGACCAGGGCAGAAAGTTTCTTCTGGTCTGTGAGACCAGTCTGGAAACGAAAGCAATTGTGGTGAAACAGACAGTGTATTGCAGACGAAGAGGGAAGAGATGCAGCATGAAGCTTCACAGATCCCTGAAGGCAAGGCCAGAAGCTTTCATCTGACACAGCAGAGCTGAGATGGGGAGTGTGGGCAGCAGTGGTTAAGTGAGGAGGTGAAACACTGAGTTTTTGGTAGCTGCTCTGAGCAAGCTAGTTCAGTTTTCAAACAGTGACTGCTCATTCCAAATGATTGCCTTCCTGCTTCATAGGAAATAGTTATCCATAATTTATTTGTCCCTACTTCTTGAAGATTAACACAATGTTAATATTCTGGGAGAAATAGTAAATAACACAACTATGTGTGAGTCCAGACATAAGCACAAGCTAGATCAATTACAGCAGAGTGTTCACACTAGCCAGAGACTGTAGTAGTAATTCTGGAGTGGATTTATGGCACAAAACTGATCAAAGCACAAAACCTACCAGCAGCAAAAAGCATTGCAGAAAATGAAGAATCTTCTTTTTGGAATATTGCTGAGAAATAAGCACAAAGGTAAAATTAAAAAAAAAAAATAGATGTCAAAGGGTATATTCTAAAAAAGTTATGTTGCTTTTATGCCACAGCATAAGCCATTCTCTTACTGTTCTTATCTATGTCTGAAAAAGTCTTAACTGAAATAAGTCTGGAGTTGCCTTGATTGCCTAACTTGTGACATACCTTTAAATCTTACAGAGCAGCTGTTTTACTCTTTCATTGTGCAATAAAGTTGTCCTATATTTTTCCATTTGGTAGTCGCCTGTTTTTATAGTTGTAAATCCTTTTGGATAAATCACATGAACGTAAAGAAAACAGTACAGCAAGCTAAACCAGCCCAGCATGTTTTCAGTCAGAAATCAGAAGCTGTCAGAAAGATATGGAAGAAGGATGCTTAAGCTTCTGTTCACCTATAAAAGAAGACAAACCCAGTGAACTGTATGAATATATAAATGGGAAATGAAAACCTCAGCCCTACTAAGAGTAGAGGAATCTGTTATTGTGAATTATTAGTAAGGTGTGCTCATTAGCAAGCTCCAGCTCCTTATGGATTAGGAGCTATTTCCCATTTCAACATACTCCACACATCTGATGAATACCCTGGGTTGTTGCATAGCAGCCTATTCCTATTCTTACAGTTTTGCACTTTTACAGCTAGAAACAGTACATTTTAGGACAGCACATGCATTGGCAGTGACATCTATTTCTGGAGAAGAAACAGAACTACTCCATTAGCATTTCTGCTTATTTTTTCATTTGAGTGCTACTGTTCAGTGTTTCCAGAATAAGATGTCTGTGCTAACCTTTACATATGCCACAGTTCTGAAGGTTTCTGAGGATCTGTGGCTTCAAATCACTGAGGTTCTTCATGGCATCACTAAGCGTCTTTCATACTTGGCTGGTAATTTTGTTGCCCTCTGGCTTATGATGCTGCATGGGTGTGATGACTCAATGATTCTGTGATGACAGTATTTTGGGAGGTCTTCTCAATTATGTGTTCATGATTTTTACCATTAGCTTGAGGCAGCTGATTGGTTAGCTTTGCTTTACTTACATTAGAGGTAATATATTTGTCACTTTTCCTCCAGAAAGTTTTTTGTGCTAGATTTGAACAGAAAAAAAAGACAGAACTGTTTGGTTTGTAGAAATCCTACGTCACTCTTTTTATGTGCACCATTGTTGCAATTACTGTTACTAAGATGTGATGAGTTTTGAAATTTCTGGCTTCACCTGAAAGGGAGTTCAGAATTAAATCTGTACTAAATGTAAGATCACTTCCTACCCCACAAAAATGTTGGACCTTCTGGTCCAGAACAGAAAACTGCAGTAATCAACATAAACCATCATGAGTGAATATAGGGTTACAGATTGTGAATATGGTGGAGTCCTCTTAACTTGCAAGTTAAGTAAAATGAGCATTTAAAACATCCACTGATCTGCTAGAAAGGGGATATAAACCCCTTACATCTTTTTTGTCCTTCAGAAGTCTTTGGATTATTAGCAATTATTCATGTTTCTATTTTGTCTGCTTTTTAATGATGAGCATGTGGTTATATATTTACACTCAGGCTCTTTGTTGATCAAGTGCTCTTTTAATGAAGATAAATATTACTTGAGCGCCAACATGAAATAAAAAAACCTCCTTAGTCCTTCTACAAGTACACCTGCATGAAGATTAGCCACCCTAGAGCCACTGAAATGCTTCTGCCAGATTTGGAGCAAAGTGTAGCTTCATTGGAGGTTATTTCTGTTGCTGTTTGGTTTCTAGTGCATTTGCTTTATTCTTGCAGTGCTAGTGTTATTTGAAGTTACCACGGCAACTTGTCACCATCTGCTATTAGAAAGTATGCTGGGATTTAGTTGCTAGGTGTTGAAGTCTGTCATCTTACTCATATGACCCTAATGTTTTCAGATGTTTCTTTTCCTGTTCGTATTGCACCCACAGCTAATATGAGCTCTAACAACAGTGCAAATAATTCCGCATTCTTTCTGCTTGACCTTAGGAAGCTCTATTTGTTTTGCAGAATACATTTATGATCCTTTAGATGTACTTTGTATAGACTTAATCAAAGCAGCATTTCTTTTACCTTAGCCACTACTTTGCAGTGTTTATACTGGATTCAGCATTATAGGTCATTTAAATTTGATTTTAATTGTGCTGCTTTTAAGTGGGCGGGGAGTTTGAGTGCTTCCTGACACAGTTTCTCCTCCGTCTCACTGTCATTTGATTGTTTACTCATGTTCCTGCTCCTGATCAAGTGCAATGTTCAGACTATTGATTCCTTCTTTCTTCACACATTTCATGAAGGTCTGTCAGCCAATTGGTTAATTAAGAAATAGAATTCAGTGCTGTTTCCGCTCTGGGTTCTTTTACATTTCAATGGAATGTTTTAAAGTTGGAAAACGTATTTTATTAAATCTCTTTGTAGCAGTGCCGTGTGTTCAGAATTATTTCGGCTAATTTTTCTGTAAGGGTTGTCTCATTAGTCAACTTTGTACTTGGATGCATTTACCTTTTCTTATACATTTGACCTAATTCCAATCAACATGTCCTGCTGTAGTTCACAGGATAAATCCTAACAGGCTGATGCACAGCTGAAGGGACTTAGTTATTAGGATTCTTTCTGAAGAAGTTCACCTTCTCTGCCACAGCCTTTTTTATACTATTCTATCCCTACGTACAATGCTTGACTTAGTGAAATGAAGTTTTGAATTTTAAGCATTAGACTTGTGTTTGTAAGTGGTGTTCAATTCTGAAGTTCCTCTGTCCATCCAGTGAAGATGCAGCCTGCATGCAGAGTGCAATAAATTGTTCTTGTGCAAAACTTACTCTGTTTTCAAGCAGTTCATGCTCTTTGAGCATTTCAGTAAAAGGTACTTATACAGCATAGGAGGATTTTAGTGCCTACATAACGATATCTACAGATTTCATCACAGCTCTTTATAGTCCTATATTACACTGAAGTTCTATCACTGAGAATGGTAATGCTGAGACTGCCTAAGTACTTCAGAGATCTGAAGCTGCATCAAAGAAGAGAATCTTTATTGCTGGCATTGGGGGATTAGGAGGGAGGGGCAAGCTTTTAACCTATAAACCAGCTTGCAGTTCATTTCTGAGAGTGGAGATTGCTGGCAGGATACTGCAGGCAGTATTTGTGTATTTTGCTGCTTTACAGTTACCGGGAAATGATGGAGGAAGTTTTTGTAGCAAGCAAGCTTTACTGTCTCCTTAAGTATCTATTTTTCAGTCCCACCGATATGAATTTGAGAGGTTGGGTGTGAGGCACTGGCCAGCAATATCTGATCTTTGCTTATAGCTCTTTTCAGTAATCAAGGCATATAATCTGTTAATTTTAAAATCACCATGCAGAGGTCCTAAGAACAGGTACTCGTGCTCTACCAGAATCACACATATAGCTAGACACATTTTAGAAGTTGGTTTTGACAAAAGAAATAACCTTCAAGTCTGCGTGCCTTTAAGCATCATAATACATCTGTTTAATACTTGGGAAGAAATGCTGCCTTTTGCAAGAAGTGCCTATTTAACACGAGTCTGGAAAGGCATTCTGTGCTGAATATTCAGCTGCTAAAAATACAAGCTTTCTGCATGTACAGTTCTCTAACTTCTGTCAGTAATCTTTTTGCAAAATCAAGACATCAAATGGCAACCCTTCCCCAAATTCATTACTGAATCCTTTGCTATTCAGTATTACTTCCAGCTACACATTTAACGTCACAGAAAGGATTTTTTTCTGATCCATAACTGTAGAAGTGAACTACTACAGCAGGAAAACCAGCATTTCTTTTCAGAAGAGCATCAGTACCCGAGAGCACACGATTCCTTACCTGAAAGCTTTTTGGTTTACCCGCAGAAAATGTATCTTCTTAGGCTTAAAAAGTAAACAAGCTTCTCACTAGCGCTAATGTTACTCCAAAAGAAGGCGTGATAAGTCCTTTAGATGGTAATTTTCAGTGTTTGTAAGCAAGAAGTGTGCTGGGTCTGCTCGCGTAGCAATAAATAAATAAATAACGGCGGTGCAAACTCGCGGCAGCCGCATGTGGAAGGCGAAGACCCCTAGTGGCCACAGCCTGAAGTCAAGGGCCGCTTCCCTGCCCTGAGCGGCGACAAAATGGTTGGGTCCGACAAACTGCAGCTTCTGCTTCGGGGATGGGCGCCTTTCAGATGTGACGGCAGTATAAAGTGAATCGGAGTTCAATAGAGAATCTGCTCAGTCCCGGCTGGAAGGGAAATTCTAGTCCGGGGGAATTCTGGAGCATCCCTTGTATCAATTCTAAACCAGCCTCATGAAAAAGTCCAAGTAAATAGAGGCAATTATTTTCAATGTTCATCTACTTCTTAGCCTTATTTAAATATAATCTAAGGATTTAAAGCAGCTTCACTTTAGAAACGATGATTAAAACTTCAGCAAATAAAAAGGCATCGGTAAGGAGGATTCTTCACTGTCTTAAAGGAGAACTGCAAATCACTCATTGCCAGAGAGATCAACATCTTCATGACTTCCAGTAAATCACAGTGAAACCCCAGGATTATAAATCATTTCTATCTTTCAGCATTGAGAACGTATTTTTCAGGAATTAAGAAAAAAGAAAATATTTCCTTTTAAGGAAGTTTGGAAGGAGTTGAGGGAGGAAGGCGCCAGAATTCTATACATAGAAGTTTTCCAGAGTACAGTAATAGCTGCTTAAATGACCGCAGAATGTAAAAAACCACCCTTTCTTACAATATTTCTTCCTGTGAATAGCCCGTGTTTCTAGAATGATTAGCAAATATTGAGGCTAATGTATTTTCTTCCCATAAATTCCTAACGGAAGAATTCTGGTGTCACATGCTTTTTAGAAATCTTAAGGTAATATTGAGTTGTACTTTGCATCCGGAGTTCTTGTCACAGTGTATGTTTCCATGTGGTATTGCATAAATAACACAACTTTCCCACCTGAGCCTGCCCCTTGCCAGGGCAGCTTTTGAATTACCCTTTTCAAGTTATTAGGATGTTTCTTTCATCTGGGCTTACAAAAGCTTGACTGTTATTTCATTTTACACACATAAAAGGATGTACCAGGCATTTAGAGTAGTTTGGCTTAATAAAGGGCATGTCCCAGTATCTGAAGCTATCTGCATGTGTTGATTTCTGTCTCATTTTCTTTCAGAGTCATTTTGTGGCATGCATGACAGCAATCTTAAACCAGATGAACAACCAGCATTATTCAGTTTACATCGAAACCTTTCAAACAGGTTCAGAACTAGTGGTGAGTACAAAATAGCCATGGGGGATGAGAAATTATCCCCCAAAAATTTCCTGTGAAAAATCTGTAGTATGGTTTTGGAGTATCTTGTCTGATTCTTCCTCGAATTAAGTCTGTCTGTACAATTTCTGCCTCTATGTCATTGTAATGGCGAGCTCGGCCAATAGTGTAATCAGAGACATAAATGTCACAGTCATACCCTAGTACCAAGGTAATAATCAAGAATATGTAATGGAATCTTTGAGTTATACTGTTCTGAAGAGGGAGCAAAACCAACCCCTCCCCCCAAAACCCACAAAACAACAAGCAACAAAACCAACACTCAACTAACTGAATCCCGCCTCCCCACATCACCTGCAGTGATTGGTGTCCACTTTTCATTTTCACTATTGAGTCTACTCCTAGTCCAGATAATGTTCTAAGCTAAATGCAAGAAATGCCTTATTCTTGCAACACATTATTCTATGCCAGTTGTTTCTGGCATAATTTAACAATACTTGGGGTATATTCTAGTTTGTACCAGTAGTCGCTATGTTTGAGAAGACTTCAGTAGTCCCATATCTTCCTTTAACACTTCTGATATAACTCTTAAATAAATCTGGGTGTTGGCAAAGGTTTTGATCATACCATCTGCAGTTTGCCCGTGGAGGTAATATTTTCAGTTGGCAAGATTTATCCATTTTCCTTCCTTTCTTAAAGTCAGAGTGGTGTCATAACTGCAATGCTCACAGATCAGATCTTGGGTAGCATTTGCAGTTCTTCATGTCCTTTAGTTTATTTGAAAATGTAACACTACTTTAATGTAATTTCAGCTTCCAAGCAGCTTGGATACTTGGTCCTGGAAGTTTTAGTAATCCTTAAACTACTTCCAACAGTTCTGCAGAGAGAGGGAAAAAGACATGAAGGAGACCTGAAATAATTATGTTTATTTTATTTAAGTTCATTATGTAGTCATACTTCCAGGAAAAGTAGCAGTGTTTAGTTTATTTGGAAACTTTGTCAGTGCCTTCAATTTTTAATTTAGCATACTAAATTTGGACTAAATGGACTAAATAAATATCCTGTATTTTTCAAATCTATTAATTCTTTATGCATAGTGAGACTGTTTTGCTAATTAATAAATAATTCAACAGCTTTACTCCAAAGTACTAGAACTTGTTCTTTCCATTCATTTATGGTTTATCTCTTTTGAAGAGCCCAGTGTAATGACTTTTAGCTTCCATTTGCAATCTGAGACTGCTGTTTTGCAGAACTTCTGTTCCAGTCTTGAGCATACTGATATCAGCAGGAATTTTTTCCATTGGCTTCACTGGAAAGCAAAGAGGAACCCTTCATCTTAGTTCTTTAATCACAGCAAGAACGCTTAAACTTTGTGTTACTTGGTCACAGGCTTACTGTATTTTGTTGTTCTAGGACTTCTTGATGGAAACATTCATAATGTTCAAAGATCTCATTGGAAAGAATGTTTACCCTTCAGACTGGATGGCAATGAGCATGGTGCAGAACAGGTAAAATGTGGCTGGAGGATGAGTGCTCATATCCCCTGTGTTTGTGAAAAGTGACTTGTTTCACAGCTTACATAAAGTTTTGCTGTGTAGTCTAAGATGAATATATCATTCCATTTGGTGAATATCAAGGTCATAATCTGAAATAATTCACTGGCAAGGCATTAAATAGCTAGCTGCTTGTGCTTTAAGTGCACTTACAGTGGAAAGGCAAAAACGAATTATTTAACAATAAAGTGGAAGTATATAGTTGGCCTCCATGTTGACAGTCAACAGAAACCAAACTGTAAAAGGCCTGTTGAATCTTAAATGTACAATTTCTGCACCTGGTTAGAATGTCTTCACTAATATGTCAGCAAGTTCATTGTGACACAAGAGTCATCAAACACAGGTTTCTTTCTGAACTAATATTGTACTTGGATTGTTAAAAGGTCTGAGGATAAAGACTGAATATTTGAGCACAACACACTGTAGAGGGAGGTTGGACCCCTGGTGCTTGCTGAAGCTCACATCATTGAGGAAATGTGTTGCTAGACTGTGAATTGTTTGGGGCTTTATCATGAGCAATTACTAAAACCTCAGGTATATTGCCTCCATAGATCAAGACAGCATCTAAGTAAAGTTTGTATAATCAAATCTATCATGTTCCCTACTGTTTGCATTATGAGAATTTGCTATTAATAAGACATATCTGAGTACTCTTCTATTATAAAGTAGACTGAAGGAAATACCTTGCGGACATAAACTGTGCAGATTCTACAACTTTACCCGCAGCTATGATCTGTCTGCTTTGGTGTCACCATAAATGATGGTGGAATGAAAAAGGTATTGTTTGATCTCTGTTAAGTCACAGGATTGCTATTGTCTCAGTGTCAAGATTGCAAATGATGTAAGTGAAGTTTCACGTTACATAGATTTTGCTGCCACAAGAGCTCTTTTCAGTTTATCATTTGTATATCATGGGATACTGAATTAGATCAAAATGGGAAGTGATTTTTGTATATCTCCAGACTGAGATTGGTTTCAGACAGCTGGGCCACCATTTCACAGATGGATTTCTTCAGTGTCTTTGAAATCTTGCTTGTTTGAAGAGCAAAGGAAATGTTCTTCCCTTGAGGTGTGAGGTTGCTTGGTTATTATGGGCTTCAGTTAGAAATGAATGTTTTTGGCAGCAAGGAAAGAGTAGTACATAGGGTACAGGATAGGTTAGGTGAGGATTTATTCCCTAATAATTCCCTAGCCATTCTGAAGTACTGGCTTTTCCTTTTTGTGTCTCTAGTATATAACAGAAGAAAGCAAGGGAGGCTTGGGCTGAGAATATAAAACACATGGCTGCTCTAAACAAAGCTAGTTGGTTCAATGTATTTGTGGAAATTATGAGGAAGAGTTTCAAACACGGAGGTTTAACAGGCATCTGAGTGTGTAGAAAAAATTGAACAGAAAAGTAGCCATGAGCATGTGACCACTTAACCTTGTGGATTTATCTTTTTATTTCCTGGGTTTCTTCCTCTTATAAAATCATCGAATAGTTTGGGTTGGAAAGGAACAAACCCCCTGCAATGAGCAGGGACATCACCATGCAGATCAGGTTGCCTAGATCCACATCCAGCCTAGCCTTAAGTATCTCCAAAGATGGCTCATCCACACCTTCTCTGAGCAACCTGTGCCAGTGTTTTACCACCCTCATTGTAAATAATTTTTGCTCACATCCAACCTGAATCTCCCTCTTTTAATTTAAAACCATCACCCCTTGTCCTATCCCAACAGCCACTGCTACGAAGTCTTTCTCTGTCTTTCTTATAGGCCTCTTTTAAGAATGAAATATGGGCAGGGACACATTCCACTAAAGCAAGTTGCTCCAAGACCTATCCAACCTGGCCTTGAAAGTCCATAGATGGTGTTTATTTGAAATGTCACAGTTGTGTAAATTCACTCTTCCAGTTTTATAGCATTGAAAAAGAAAGAACAGAGGATACTTAATAAAGTTTTTAGTCTCCTGAGAGTATTTGGTCTTGACGAAAATATTTGCTAAGAAAGGTTACAGCAGTATGATGCTAAATTTTGATATTGGATACCTTTTCATCTAGGGTTCAAATGGAATAATATTACATGAAAAAGTTTTCTGTTTTGTGTTCCATGATTCAAAGTTAGAATTGTGTTTCTAGTGGGTACTGATATGCCAGTGAGGCCTCAGGTGCCTAAACCTCACTTTGTCACTCGTGCACTCATGTTCATATGGGAAGATCATGAGCCCCTCTTCTGATGTGGGCAGGTACAGATAAGATGTTCATTCCAGGTAAGATTTTGTAAATGATGCTAGTTTCAGCCCACTTGTTTCTCTGAGCCAGCCTTTGGCCTATAAAGGTAAAATCTAATCAGTGCTGGTGCTTCAACTGGCAATTATTTTTAGTGCAGCAAGGATTATGCTTTAGAAGTATCAGCTTAGTACCAAAGGAAGCCAACAGTCTTCTATTGTATGTAAGCACATCAAACCTTTCATATGTGAAACTCTTTCTCTCATCTAAGAAATGCCGTTAACATCTGCATTATTCATAAGTACAGGGTTTTCTTTATAAGGCAGGGGAAGTATCAATCCTTGTTCAAAGAATATGCCTTTGGGGCTTGGGTTTCACTTGGTAGCATCTCTATTGCCTCAGTTACTGACAATGGAAATGCACTGGTCATGCTGTGAATTCACTCATAGTGCCTCCTGAGGACTCTGACCTTTGTGGGGCAATGTGGTGCAGACAGGTTTTGTTGCTCTGCACCTTACCCTGCACTGGATAAGTTAAATGAAAATATTTAGAGAAGGAAGTCAGCATAAAAAAAAAAAAATCCATTAAAAAATCCAGCTTAGAAGCTATTTAACAGAGCTCTGTAAACACATTGCCTACCTAAATTGCCTTGGTGCTGTTTATACTCTTTGATGATGATGCTGTTCCCAAGATTACATAAGAAAATGAGTTATTGATCTTACTTTCATGTCTTAATTTCATGTTATACCAACAACTGGGAGGGTAGATTTTCATTGGCAGGCTTGATAGAAATCTGGTTTGGGGGTTTTTTTGAGGGGATGGGTGTTCAGTGATATAAACTGGAGACTAATTTAGATTTCTTAATTTGTCCTGTTAACATGTTGTACTTCAAACTAGAGAAGTAGCAGGAAAAAAGTCACAAGGGAGCAGGCTGGGGTCTCTTGTAATAACAGTGAGAGAAGAAAATAAAACCCAAAGGGTTAACATAGCTGTTTTGCATTCTTAATTCCTCTGTTCTGAGCAGGAGGCTACATGCATTCAGACCTTCTTACACTCTCAAGGAGGTATTTTACCTTAACAGTCTCCCCTTTCTGAACTTGCAGAAATATTAGTTACAGGCCGTAAGGCATGTCTGTTGTGTAACCTGGCCAGTGGCAGAACGGAGCTGGCGCTTCTTCCCTACAGGCATTCAACAGAGCCTGACAGTCTGCCCTGGATGATCTCTTGTGTTTTGTACCTTGCAAGGCAAGTGGGCATTGGAGGAGTTTTGCTGTAGGATATACTGCAGTACAGGAATGTAAAATCAGAGTGCATTTACCGAGAGGCAGAGGAAAGGGAAGAGCATAACCAGTGCTGCAAGTGTGGTCCTGTTTGTGAGTAAAGGTGTTATTAATAAGCAGGTTACACAAATTACTCTTATACATAAATAAAGTCAGACAGTGCATTTATGATATCAGGGATAGTTCTACTAAATGTTAGATGTCTGGTAAAGATCAAGGGAAAAGAAAGACAGAATGACTTCTTATAAGTGCCAAAAGAAGGGAGGATGAACACGTTCATGTCCAGGAGAAAGTGTGGTAGGTGAATTGAAAGAATGAGAGTAGAGGCCTGATTGACTAAATTTAGTCAAGCTTTGCCTATATCAAGATGGAATGATTTAATTCAAATTACTTTAAATCACTTCTGGATAATGTCCTGTTTGCTCTCAAAGCATGTTCTGATTCTCAAGCCCCATCTGAAGGAGGCAGAAGCTGTGTGTACTAGTCCCACTGTACTGGGAGTATTCTCTTAGCAACTGAAAATCAAAAAGCAGAATGAACTCCGATTCTCCCCCTCCTCCCCTTCCATTTACAGCAAGATGGGAAGGGCAGTTTCTTTTTTATGGCATGCTAGGTGGGGCAAAACACTTCAGGAAATAGTAAAGTCTTCACTGAGGATTATAAGAATATAATGCCCAAGTTATTTTTGTGATCCTCCGTGGTAGATTTAATTAACTTTTCTTCTAATGAAGGTTGCTTACTGCACACTTCCTACTAGTTGATATTGCTTATATGTACACTTTATTCCACTTATGGTACTTAGACTATTGGTTATTAGCTTATTAAAAGCAGTAATTTCTAGGTACATGGCATTTGTGGGGAACTGCTTTGCTGGGTTAGGTAATACCAAATAGTTTGCTTATCTCTCAGCAGTTCATAATTTGTATTTAGAGACACATCTTTCCCCCTCCAGGAAATTCCCGTACCTTATTGTCAAGTGCATAGGGAGTCAAATTTACCAAATAAAAGAAATGATGCAGGGAGTTAGCAACTAAGGGGAAACTTCATGACCCTTCCTTCTCTTCTGGGTTTGAAATGGTCATTAATCAGGGAGAGTCTGAAAGCACTTGATCTTGCCATAATCAGTACTTGTAATCAGTTTCAGCTGATGTCCAGTCCGAAGTGGCTTAGTAAGGACTCTCCTTGTTTGTGTGTCCATTTTAGTTGGGATTTGAACCTTGCTGATGTATTTAAAAAGAAAAAGAAATGTTTTTCATTCACATTTCAGGGTCAGATCCTGTTGCAGAAAAATTCATGTGAGAGAACACTGTAGGCTATTTTCCAACACCAGTAGTTAGGCTTTTTCTAAAACATATTTTCATTACCAGTATATCTGAGTGTTTTCATGCATCTGTTGGAGTCAAGTGTTCCCTAGCCCCTTTAAAGTAGAACTTGGAAGGTTTAGCACTACAGGTATTTGGCAACAGAGCAGGAAATATTGCCAATTTCCTTTCATTATACATACTAAAAATAGTTGCTTATTTGCTGATAAATGCTTTGTAACACCCTCAGGACCTGGTTCTCATGTAGCTCACCTGTCTGGGCAGCATTATCAATTCAGCAAAATCCTATTATGGCTTCACATCAGTGCCACCTGCATCCCCAAGTGCCTCACCATTGCTCACACTGCCAGGAGCTAGAGATCCTGATGGTATCATTAGATCGTGGCCAAGTGGTGAAATGAAGAAGAATAAGTTCCTGCCTGTCACCAAGCAAGGGACTGTAGGGATTGCTTTTCTGAAAAGGACAGCAGAGTTTTCATAGATCATCTGTGAATGGCTCTGTTAAACCTGACTTTGGAAAAGCATGTTCTCCATACTGTATGTACATGTGTGTCTGAGCAACTCTACTTTGGGATACAGGAAGTCCTCTCAGAAGAAGTAGCTGCTTATAGTATTGTTCTGTGAAACTTGACAAAATGTTGCTTTATGAGGAGATGGTGTTTTTAAAGGTGTAACCTCAACCTTTAAGAAACAACAATGGATGTTGGACTGCTTTTTCTTTGAAATTTTCTGAAGAGAAAACCTGCACAGCTGTATACCAAATTAAGCCTACTGTGTAGGAACGGTATTTATAACAGAGGTTCGGGGAGAAGGGAAACTGAACACAGTTGGCAGAACATAGGGAAGCATACATTTTACAAGCAAGAAATTTAAGTATTTATGGGAGATATCTACAGACTGTATTGCTACTACCAACTCACTAGATTGCAGAGTCATAGAACATGTCATGTTCGAAGGGAGAAACCCCCAAAATAATTAAATTCTCCATTAAATATCACATTAATTCAGACTCTTTCACCTATCTGGAAATGAAAGGTTGTCATGTTTTCATGTTTTGGAAATATTTAATACTGTGATGTATGTACTGATGTCAGTGGGTATTGAGACTGTTCACATGCACTAAGGGATCTGACTGTACACAAATTACACCAATTCAGTTGATAAGAGTCTGTATTATCCTTTTCTCCAGCTGGTGCTATAATATGCTGCTAAATTTATAACAAGTGTGATGAGATTCTCAAATCAAGAATAACATTTTAATTATAAAAATAGGAAAAAACCTCCTCCTTAACTTTATTTCCTTGATTATTGCTATGAAGTGCTTCTGCTGTCATAGGAAATGTAGAAGAAAGCTCAGATATTTTCTCTCCAGCTATGCTTCAACAGGTTGCTTTAAACATTGCTTAGCTCATGATTTGTTTTGCAGAGAATGAAAAGGACATTTATTTATTTATGGTTGAGATGAAAATGATAGCACAAATACCTTGGGTTAGTTTTACTGTTCTTTTTCACAGATGTATTGGGAGTTAAGCTGCATTTATGTAGCTAAGGTTGGATGATGGTATTGCGGTTGATTTTGCGCAAGTGAGGCAGAATTTAGAAGGCTGAGCTGTTGCCTACAAGTAACTCCTTCTTTGATCTTCTTTTCCTCCAACAGCTTCTGACTGGCCTAAGCATACTTGACAGGAATGGAGTTGTTTTTCATAAGGGCTTGAATTTTCAAGGGGCTAGAATGCATTTCCACATGGGCTTATGGCATATTGCAGAGCTGTGTAAATTTAATATATGGAAAAATAGTTTAAGCAACAGGTATAAATGTCTAATGAGAAGATTCCTTTATGCACGTGTGCACAAAAGGGATAATGAAGTAGTATAACATGTTCAAACAGTTTGTACTGTTCAGTCATTTCTTTAATAATGTATTATATTAAGATGTTTCCTTGGACAGTTTCCTTTTGCTATGAGACTGAAAATGTCTTTGCTGAAATGCAGTTTCCCTGTAATATAAAGTTGCTTTCAGAGGCCAAGGGCGTTTTATTGATTGATTGATTATTTTTCTTGCTGGACTATTTGCTATACAGTGTCTCACGATTCTCAAATTTGTATCTCCTTGCCATTACAACAGGGTAACTGTGTTTCCTAGTTGTTTTTCCCATTCCCTACAAAGTATTTGTAACTAGGGCAAATGGCACAAGGTTAGTCCTGGAGAAAGGAATAAGGCAGATGAAGAGAAGAGGCAGTTGTTTCACTGTGGGTTGTAAATTTACTTCCATGGAGAGTTACACTCCCAGCTGTGGCTGATAAGTCTGACACAGTCATTTAGTGCTTTACTGTCAGTTATGAGCCTAGCAGAGAGCACTTCTTCTGTCTGTAGGTGTTTGTGTCTGATGTAACCCTGCTTTTCAATCACTGCATCTTTCTAGCACCAAATACTTCAAAATGCTTATTCTGCACTAACTCTGCATGTTGCTTGTTGTTACCCATGTGGTGGAATTATCTGCTTACCAAGAATCTAAACACTCAATTATGTGGTGACTGCGGCAGATCATCCGCTCAGCAAGACAGGCTATTGCATATCACGGCTGGGGTACACAGTGGATGCCTGCTGCGTTCTGACTGCAGTCATCCAGTCTTTTATCTAAAATGCAGAGAAAACATGCTGTGAGATACCCCTTTCCCACTCCCACTACAGAGCATCTCATCTTCTTTGCCATCAACTGCTAGGATGCTCCTGCTTCCAGAGTATGAGGTTCCCTGAACTAAAGGCAAAACTTCAGTGGAGAGAACTCAACACAGAAAAACAAGTTGTTACTTTGATGTTTTCAGCAGTGTCGTGGTTTAAGGCCTGCCACACAGCCCACTCACTGCCCCCCCACCTCCTCCCTCGGCTCCCGGAGGGATGGG
>WYDI02039100.1:0-17444 GCA_009867235.2 Psittacus erithacus | reverse complement strand
TGGAGCAAGCTGCTCTAGTGGAAGGTGTCCCTGCCCGTGGCAGGGGTTGGAGCTGGATGAGCTTTAAGGTCCCTTCTAACCCAAACCGCTCTGTGATTCTATGACCTGTGACCTTGAGCAAAATGACTTCAAGGAGCAACCACCCTGAGAAGCACGGACATGCTCACCCATGCCCACTGAATTGCCATGACCTCAGATCCACACAAGTGCCATCCCAATCCTTGACCTCCTCTGTGCTCAGTCTGCCACATCACATCCCTCTCCCTTCCCACCCCATGTTGCAGTGACTTCAGCAAACACAGACTTGATGCTTTAGCCATGACCTTCAGCAGAGCAAGAGCAGGACCTACCCTGGCAGCAAGAGTATTTCCAACACAAGAACTAATTTGAACAGAATTTAAATGCTAACAAATAAATAAAGGCAAGCTACAGTGAACTAGTAATAAGATACCTTTGGATGTTCATTATGCTGGATTTCCAGGCGGTTAAATAGTTTAATGCATTTCCCTTTGGCTTGCATATCAATCTCTCAGCCGGTCTGAAAGTAGCATCTCATCTCCTCCCCCGTTATACATTATTGGTGAAATGCCTCAGTGGCACCAGCAGTGACTCTCCCACCAGGTAGGGGCTGTGATTCATTGACAGCAGCAGCGTGTGGATAATTGATGGCAAGTGACTGTCAGCATGTGATGATTATCTCTTTGGGTTGTCTGCAAAACAATTAATGAAAAGAATTTATTTAATTAATCATTTCCTGTAAATAAATGCATAAAATAAATCACGGCGTTGTTTCTAAAAATGGGTTGCTGTAAACGGCTGCCACATGTTAGAATAATGGAGCTGATGGTGTGGAAGTGGCACTGGAGAGGCTGAAATATGAAGTGGATGACAGTTAATCCTTCCTCCAGACTTTGGAAATGTGGAAAGTTTCTGAGGAAATGGACACCTTCCACTAGAGCACCAAGCCCTATCTAACCTGGCCTTGAACACTGTCCTGTCCCTACAAGCCCTTGTCTAAAGCCCCTCTCCAGATTTCCTGTAGCCCTTTAGGCACTGGAGTTGCTCTAAGGTCTCCCCTTAAGGAGTCTTCTCTTCTCCAGGCTGACCCAGCCCAGCTCTCTCAGCCTGTCAACCACTGCGTGATTCTGTGCTGTTCCTCACTGGTCTCATCTCCATCACAGTGGGAGCACAGAGTGGTGCTCAGCTGCTGGACCCCCAGGTTACCTCTGCTCTAACCTCCCTCAGTACAGACTCTCTTTTGTTCCTGTTCCAGTTCTGAGTTGCTCTGAGGACTCAAACTTGCACCATGCAGTGAATCTCAGTCCAGCTCTACGTGCTGCAGAGCCCCTTTAGCTGCTTTCTGTGTTACTGATGCTCAGTCTTCAACCCTGCACTACTGCAGCATCTCCTAACTGCTGCTCCCCAAAAGGCATAAATCCTGCCACACACAGATGTCAGTTCCTTCAAACACTAAATGTCTATCCTAGATGCCACTTGGGATGAGCCCCATATAGCTGGGACAGCATCATACTGCATCCCGGCATGGCATTAGGGTGTTTGAGATGCTCGAAGTCCCCCTGCCTCACAAAAAAGCTTGTGATAGAGCATCTCATAGGGATAAACCTACCTTTGGCTGCTGCCAGACTGGGCTGTAAATCAGGGCAGACTTTGGCCTTTGCAAAAACAATGGGCACTATAAAAAGCAAGCAGGTAGGTGTTCAAATAATAATGCCAGATTTCCATATCGCCCATAACTAACCCCAACCAGAGACATGCACAAGATGTGTCATAAAGCAACAGCATTTTCAGAAGGCTGGAAGTTTCCAAAATTAATTTTCTTCATTTTACTTTATTAAAATTGCTTTCATTTATCTCCCCTCTTAAATATTTTATTTTTCCGTATTAATGGATGCAATTTCTACTGCAGCTTGTTTCTGTCATTAACACTGTACAAACTTAATATCATTAGTAGTTTTTTCCCTTAATTATGTGAGTGGAGAAGAAAAACATCAAAGTTTCCGTGAAATTGGAATAGTATATCTAAATTGCCTCATGTTTATTTTAACATTAACAGTAAATGAAGCTAATGGGCTTTTATATTATTAAAAGCAGCCATTTGTGTCCTGCCTGCTGTAATATATAGCAAAGCTTTAAAAGATGTTAAATAATTAGTTATTTAATAGGGATGTGCAAAATAGATCAAACAAAAGGCAAACTTCCTGGTAGCAGAAGCTTCTGTTCAAACCAGGGCTCCTTTGTGATCCCTTAAAATTGGGGGTTTCCTACCACATCTTATGTCCCACTGTTAATCTGGTTGCTTTAATCTGCAGCAGGCCCAGAGAGTTCCCAGTTTGTCAGCCTGAGGGACAGCACAGTCCATGCCCAGAAGCAATGGTGATGATGACATTGAGAGGACGCATGGCTGTGGCTCCCATGGGGGCTCAGAAACAGCTCCTGCCCTGTTCAAGGTCTTTCATGGAGAGCAATGACCTTCCCTCATCCCCTGCCAAAGGCTCCTGTGCTCCAGGAGGTGAAGGAGGTGACGCCAACAGGGAAAATCCTGTTGGTTTTCACTGCTGAAGCATAAGGGCAGGACCCCCGCGGGCATCCTTGTGCTTTGCAGGTGCATGTTGTCTCCAGACAAGCCCAGCACGCATTAGGAGTTATTTACTCCAAAATTCACACCAACAAATGCATTCTTCCTTCCTGGGAAAATCTGTGGCAGTGACAAAACCTTAGCAGCCAGATAACAGATGAAACGATGAGGAATTATAACGCTCTCTCCATCACTCCTCCATTGGATGAAGCCTATGGATTTCAGCACGAGGACAAATTCAAGAGCAAGTTGCTCACTTGTGGCCATATTGCAACACTTTAGGACAATATTTGGCAATTATGGCTATTGCTTTTAGGGTAATACTGCAAAAGCCTACCTGAGCTGGATTCTTTTTAACACCCCATGCTCATATAGGATGATGTTTAAGCACCTCCTGGTATTGCCTTTCACTCCCTCACACTCGTACTTCAGCACTTTACAAACATCATTAACAGCCTGTATCTCCCTTTCCCGTTTGTTTCTGTGCTGAGGAGATGCATCACTTAAACCAGCTACGGCCTAAGGAAAGGGTGTGCAAATGAGCAGTTCTCTCTTTTGACCTATTAGTGCTATTAAAAATGTGCCTGGAATTAATAACAATAATAAACTGCTGCAGCTTAAATAAAATCAATAACAAATGGCAGCTTTGCAGAAAGCCTTGGGAAAAGGCTCAAAGAGGGGAAGGAAGACATAGGGAAGGATGCACAGGGGAGCACACCTGGGAATGACAAAGTGATGGTGTGCGCTGGCTCAAACTTAAGCAGGGTTTAACTCTCAGGGGTCATTTTCTGTGTGCTGCTCATCTCACAGCATCTTCACAAAGCCTTTTTGAGCAGCATGATCCCCCGACACCAGCCTCGAGAGTAGCTGTAAGTTTTGGCTGGTGAAGAGATGATATTTCCTGTGCCTTGGAGACATGGAAAGCTGTTGGGATAGGGATCGCTCTGCCTCTCTGCAACATGGGCTGCACATGTAGGACAGGGAAAAATAAATAAACTGGCGCCATATTGCAAGCCACAGGAATTTGTCATATGAGGAGCACTGAAGAGGGGAGAAATCACCATGTGGTTGTCACTCCTGTCTAGGAAAACTAGTTCACACCAGCAGACCGTGAGTTTACACCAGGTTGTAATGGCCTGGTTGTTCTTTCATCACCCACCAGCATCTGGCTGAACTTTAAAAAGTAGCCTCTGGTGGTCAAATGCAGCTTGAACAAATGGGCACAGCAGAGGAGTGTGCTGGGGATACCAGTGTGGGTAAAGATGAGGGATGAGGTCAAGTGGTTTTGCTTTAGTCTGCTTTAGGGAAAATAGGAGGTAGAGCAGGAGAAAAGAGGAATTGCTTAGGGAGATACAAGGTTTCCTGAAAACATCCAGATCTTGGACCTTGGGATGACAGTAGATTTAGAGTTTGCAAGCCAGAAAGTGACTTGATCCAAAGCACCGGTTTCACTCCCTGCTTGGACTGCAGCAGGGTCAGAAATACCACAATCTCCTTTGGTGAGAACCAAGATCACACTTGCTGAGGTTCAGACTTCATCCCAAGAGACCCCCATCAGTAAAGGAGACACCCAGGAGCCAAAGTGCAAACCATCACCCGTGGGTGTGAAGCGACAATGAGCATCCACTCCTGTCCCTAGCTGCAATTCCAGGGAGTTTCTGCACCTCCAGCTGCATCCATGCTCTTCACCCTTCCCAATCCAGAGTGGGTACCACTGCTTCTTCATCCGAGGCAACAGCATCCAACGATCCACTGTGGGAAGGCAGGTTTGTCCCCCTCCATTCCACACCTCCAGGCAGGAGGGATGGAGGAACATGGCCCGTTGGCTGAGAGAGAATAATTACAGGGAAGTGGCAGCTTTTCTTCTGCTTAACTTGCTTTGGAAGGAACAGTTGGGGGTACTACAGAAACTAATGTAAGGTAATGTAATCATTTACAGAAGATTTGTGGTAAATGAATGTTTGGCCTCTGTCCAAGCACACAGTCAGGGCTCATTAAGCCGGAGGAGATGGCAGTGAAAGCTTTCCACGGCCACTGTTTGTCTTTCATTTCATCTCATGTCTGACCCCCCTGACCTCAGAGAAGACTTTGCTTTTGGCTGGCCGGATTTCAGCTGCGGGAAATGCCATTTCTAAATGACAGCACTGTACATGCTCACCGTGCCGGACCTTCTGTGCTGTAACGAGCCCTGGCCTGTTCAAACCCCACCACTTGAGGGAAGAACACAGTATTTTGTTTTATTATGCTTTTTTTTTCCACATGAAACCAGCAGCGAGGGCCCTGGGACAGGGTAACTTAGCAACTCCACCGCAGGGATTAGGAAAATTGACTCCAGACCAAACTAAAACAGCAGAGTTTCCTGTTTTGAGCCACTCTGTACTATATTAAAATTATTTATGAAATGGGTAAGAAGAAGGGGAGGGATGGGGAGCTGGGGCTGCTGCTGGGGGGGATTTCATCCTGCTACCGAGCTCACAGCAGAGACAAGCAGTGTGTTAGGGACCAGGATGCTGAGCTGGGACTATGGATCATCTGCCCATGCAATGCTTGGGTCAGCAGCTCTGTCCCTCCAGCCTGGTTAGCAAGGCACAGGGGAGCATCCCAGACCTCCTGGCACTGTTGTACAGGGGGAGATTCTCATCATGGTGATGGAGGAAAGATCAGATTGATCTGAGCTTCTGGGATAAAACAGATGAAGCCCACAAGCACACTGCAGTCAATGAGCAAACCCATTCCTTCAATGTATCTGCTGATCTCTCAACTCCAGGCAAAGTTTGGAGAGCTGCAGTTAAAAGATTTTTTTCCCCCCTTTCTATTTAAGAAGACAAACTTCAAGACAAACGGAGGATGCAAAGAAGCACAGTCCTGCATCCCTCAGACCCCTGCTTGGCCAGGGCAGAAACACCGGCGTAGTTTTGGCACCACACTGGGGTCTGCTTTATGCAGCAGCATTGAACAAGGGTCAGAGGGACAGAGACATGCAGATTTTGAGGGAGATCTTGGTTCTACATTTTCTTTGGTGGTTTTCATTCCGGAGCCCCAGAGATATGCAAGGGAGAGCTGTAGCTTGAGCTCTCCTGGCTGCAGTTGTGTCCAGGGACCCCACCAGATATGGGGATGCTCTTGGCATCACCCCAGAGGTGTGGGCAGAAGGGCACAGGTGCCCGTCATGCTTCCCTGTGGGAAGCAGTTCTCCTGCTCCTCCCATGGTTCCCCTGTGGCTGAGGCAGCTCCATTTTTTCGGCACTTGGTTTTCTTTTATTGTTACAGCTTTCAAAGAGCTGCTTTTGTTTAAAGATTTTGGTAAATGGCATTAAGCAAAAAACATTGCTGGTTTCAAACCTCCCCAGTCTGCACCAGGGGAAGAAAGTCAATGAGACCCACAGGCAGCAAACAGCTTGCTTAAAATCATCAGCAGGTTTAAAATAGCCTTGTCCCAGGATTGCCCATGTCTGCCAGAGGCCTTGTTGTGAGCTACTGGAAGCTCTTCAGGGCATCTAAAAGACATCTACTGTGTTGTGAGTTGGGCTGAGGCTCTCCTTTCTTCTAGTGATGCACAGCCACCCCGAGGAGCCCCATAGAATGAGGTATTAGCTAGAAAAGTGTTGTTTCACGTCGGCCAACATGGATTGAGGACCTGGATGGTGCAGTGGGAGCTGACCTGATGATGGATTCCTGCTGGAGCTGTCATGGGCTTTCCCCGCGCTAGGTGGGAGTAAGCATAGCACCAGCTTTGTCCATAGACATGGATAATTTCTGTCCTCGAGGCTGGGTTGAAAGCACTAGCATCATTCAGCACCTGAGAGAACACCTGAAAACTGCTTGTTTTTCCATTTAAGTAGGAAGATTTACTACTTAAAAGGAGACATGCCTTAGATGTGTAAGAAGAAAATTCAAAAGGCAGAGAAAAAGTACCTTGTCAGAGCCTGGTTCTCCTGCCATTTATCTTCTAGTCCTTAAGACATATTAAAATAGATTTAAAAGGACATTTTAAGTTTTGTCTCTTTAAGGAACACATTAGTGCTACATAGGCTTTTGTTTTAATTAAAATAGGTATTGAAATCCTCCATGAAGCTTCAGTGCAATTGTTACAGACTGCAGTTTTCTTATGTGCAGTGCAGCCAAAATATACTGTAGCTGTTATCTTGCAACAAGGCAGAAGTCTTATTAATTTAGTTCAATCAAATCAAAGCCTCTTTAATTTACAAAGCAATAAAATCTGCAAGCATCACTTTAGATCAAAGAACTAAAAACAGCCTAAGCGCAAGTGGAATGTTTATTTTGTACAATGGTCCATAACTGCATTTATGTGATTTAAAAGCTTTTTGAAGCATGTGATAATATTACATGCATATAGAATTGTGTCCTTGTTGTGGATCATTACTCCCCACAGAGACCAAAAAGCATTTGCTGTTCAACTCCTACCTAAAATATTTCCTTTCCTGGTTTTTTTTTTCCCTTGCCTTAAATGGGATCTCTATGGTAATTTTTTTGCAGGGCTGTGATGCAAAATCATTTACTAACAGGGATGGGAATGCTCTATGGCGTAAAGAAAACTCAGTCAGTTTTCCAACTTTGGATGAAGGGAATATGGCTTTCCAGCATTGAAAGATGCTTCACTCGAGGGGCAACAACAGCCGGGCACCTCTAGGAATCCAGCCCCACCACAGCTGCTTGGAGGAGCCCAACACCAAGCAAAAAGCGAGTTAGGATGCTCTGGAGCTAATTTCCCTCCTCCTGATATCAGTCATATCTGGCTGAGGTTTCTGCACTATGCAGACACAATGTGATGAGAAGAGCAGGGTGGTCCATCCTGCTGGGATGGATTGAGATGCGTAGGAGATGCTCCGATCTCCCTGTGTTTGAAGGGTGTTTGATCTGGGGAGAAGCCCACTACAGTTACCAAATAAAGACCAGAAAGAGCCCTGTGTTTTTTAGGTTTCAGCTGTGTGTCTGTAAATAATTTGGAGCAACAATGCCTGCTCTACTGTACTTTGGAAGGAATGAAAAGTATTTGCACGTTAACAAAGGGATTTAATGGATTGGAAAATGACTGTCGTTTTGAACATGAGGCTTTCCACTGTATTTGAGAAATCATACAAAGTGCTGAAAAACTGGATGCTGTTTCTCACCTCACCATTAAATCCTTCCAGATGTGGGGAGAATGAAATATCTCTGTAACTGAATAAGCCACTCCAGGGAAAGGCCAGCTCTTCACCAGCATTGTTTGTAATGTGAACATGTAATAGTGCAGATTTTGATAGATTTAGGAATATTTCTGCCAGAGGTTTTTTGGATAATGCTTTACACCAACATCACCAACATTTGAGACTTCAGGTTTAAAAGAACCCATCAAAACCCAGACCTAAACATATCTGGTTATCTGACTTTTTCTTGACTTCTTACTGAGGCCAGGAGATGGTGGCAAAACCACAGACTCTCAGGAAAAACAGTTGGAATACAGGAGGGAGTGTTTAGGAAAAATGAAAATTAATACTGAGAAAAATCAATTGTAGTTGAATGATGGAAAACTACTGAACTGCCACAGCTTTCTAAGAAATAACCCATCTCAGCCTGAGTCCTCTGTGCTACCGACTTCCCCATCCCAGCGCCAGGCAAGCCGGTCCCCGGCAGCCATCCATGGGATTTGCAGCGGGAACAGCCAGCTTGTGCCGCTCTCTCTTGCTGCCATCCATGCAGTGGAAAAGGCAATTAAGCTAACTGGATTTTTTAAGTTTTAGAGTCACTGTAAATAATGTGGAACATGAGTTATGCCATGAGGGCGACAGTAATTGCCGGCTTCTTCACTTTTTATTGCCAAGAGCACACTGGGAGCTGTTTTATTGGCCCATTTGACTGTAGAACAGCCCTGCTGGGGTACGTCCTGCCCTCCCTAAATCTGCCTTCGGGGCTGGGCTCTCCAGAGTCTCCTGCAGGCTGCGTTTACCTGGCTGTCATCCCTTCCCAACCCACCAGCACCAGGGATGATTTAAGCACTCTTCAGGCCACGAGCACTAACTGTATTTTCCATGGTAAGACCTGCAAACACTGTTGTTTGAGTGGGGATCTCTGGGTATTTTCATCCCAGTTCCTCCAATGGATTGACATCAAGTGCTGCTCCTGCCTAACATCTGTGCCTGACTGCAATTAGTGCATCCTACAGGATTTCATCCAGCAAGAACCAAGATCCCATTCATGGATCTGCTAAAGATCATCTGTGCTTCAAAGCCAGTGCCCATTCAAATTAAAATCTTTCATTCACTACCCCTGACTTGGCTCAGGAGTGAATGAAACCATCAGCACAATCCCTTTTCCCACCTATCCTGGTGTAAAACAGAGGAGTATCCCACTACTGCGCCTATGCACCATATACATCTGTTGTATCTGCTTCCCTGTACCATGTGCCCATGTTTGCTCCAGAAAAACCCCTTCTTCTTGTGGTGGCCAGGATGTAAATCATGGGAAAGGACACACAAAGTGGAAGTTTACAATACACAGCCCTCGTCCTGGTCCGCTACCTATTAGTAAAAAGCAGGAGCATTTTCTCCCTCCCTCTGCTTGTCCCTGAATCCATTACTTTTCTCGTTGCTGCTTAAGATGGCTTTATAAAGAAGAGGAAACTTCAATGGCAGCAGATGGCAGATAAGTAGGAATGGTAAATAGTTTTAATTACTGCATAATGTAAGTGAGACAATAAAGGGGAGAGAGTGGGAACAAGCTGCTGCCATGGCAGCCCTGGAACTGTTGCGGGACCCAATTTGTCTGGAAGGCAGCATGTGTTGCTTTGAGTCTTAGGAGGGCTTTAAAAGAGAATGCCGAAAAATATTAATTGCATGGCTCATCTGCCCATCCATCTTCACAAGCGAGTAACACGCTTCCTTAATTTCAGGGGAATCGTTTTCAAATGGGAATCATGCAAATGAGTATTTTAGCTATTCATTTGTTTTACTGCAAGCGCTTTGTGAGCAAATGGCCTACAGCTTGCAATGAATTAAAAGACACGGGCACTGGAGACCGATTTTTAATACAAAGTCTTGACACAGAGACGACCCCGACCGACAACACAGAAAATGTTGGCATAGCAACTTTGGGCATTTTCATGCAAATTGGCTCCTATATAGATGATACGAATGCAATGTTTTCCTTCAACTAATCATCATAAAATTAGTTTCACTATATTTAAATGCTTCTACTTAATGCATTATATCCATATGCATGAAATTGCCTCAGCTAATGCAGTACATAAAATGCCAAAGATACAATGAATAGCCAAATTGCAAACAGTTATGTTATCTCCCATAAAAACTCCTTTTTTCTTATTGAATGTGGGGGCCCCAAAGGCATCCATCACAAATTGCCATTAATGCACATACACACATAGGCGCGTGCACCCACACACAAAACACCTACATTTAAGTAACATTAAAGTTGTTATGCAATCTAATACAAGCCAAAACACCTAAATTCGAGCCGGGGTCTTTGCTTATTGTTGCTTCCATTGTAGTTATATGTGTACTCATGATCATGCTACTTATTAGCTCCACAGGCAAGATGAACCTGATGTTCTATTAATATATACCCAGTTTTCCAAACTTCAAAGAAATGACATTTTGCATGAAGCTACCCCCATGCAGGTCCCTGGGTCGCATGGTTCCTGTAATACTCAGGTCTGCTTAGAGAAGAGGGAGAAATTGCTGCTGCCACTTGGGATTTCCATGGTTTTGATGATTTTATTCCAACTCCTGCTACAAAAATGCACTTACGGTTTTTGACCAGATTTTGTTATATCTGGATAATAGTGGTCTGAAGGATAGGTTTGAGCTGCACATGCCCTTGTTTAACACTTGCTCTTCAATATGGGACAGAATCTCCCCAGTCTCTCTGCCTGCTCCCCACATTGAAAGCAAATTTCCCCGAGCATGACCTGACAGGAGAAAAATGACTCCATCTGCATTACAGGCCTGACCAAGCAATTTCCGGAGTCAATGAAATGGACTTCTTGGACCTTGACTGAACTCAGACCAATGCTCAGATACGAAGGTTGGTGCAGTGCTCCCCGACAATGTGTCTCTTGGGCTTGAATGTAAATGACCCTGAGTTGCACAACCAACCATGAACTATTAGAACAGAGGCACAGAGGAATTCTCATTTGCTTCCCAAGAGACTCTTTAGATCACAGAATCCCAGACTGGTTTGTGTTGGATGGGACCTTAAAGCTCATCCAGTTCCACCCCCCTGCCACAGGCAGGGACACCTTCCACTGGAGCAGCTTGCTCCAAGCCCCTGTGTCCAACCTGGCTTTGAACACTGCCAGGGATGGGGCAGCCACAGTTTCTCTGGGCACCCTGTGCCAGCGCCTCAGCACCCTCCCAGGGAAAGCTTCTGCCTAATCTCTTTTGGAGGGTCCAATACACATTTTCAGTGTCAAGCAGGACAGACTACAAACATATTTTGAATGTCTAAAACACTAGGGACAATAAATCATTAAAGAAAACTTTACATTATGCTAAATGCTGTTGGGGGAGTTGTATATTCGGAAGCATTCAGCCATTCATCTCCTCCAGCTAAGAATCCCATAGGAAATGAATGGTGAAATCTTTATCCCAGTGTGTAGATGTTTCAGATGGTGCCTGTATCTCTGACTTCTGAGGGTGCAAATGTCACCATGGAAAGGCCAAGTGGGATCATCACACCCAGGTAATAGCCTCTCATGAGTTCCACTACTGAGAAGGAGATCTCAAAAGACTCCAGTATCTATACACAAAGGGTGCAATGTTGTGCATCCTCCTCATCCCAAAATATCTGATCAATGGTGCATTTTAATTCTGTGTATTTTGCCATAGTCCTTAGGGCCCAAATGCTCTCCCAGAAAGTACTGATTTTAGTTGAATCAATTCTTCTAATCCTGCAAATATGGACACTCCCAAGCAATCAGCAAGAATAACCCCAAATAGCTGCCTGGCTCCTTTTATATAACCTCAAATTGTCAAACAACTCATCTGATTCTGATGTCCAACCCTGGAATTCCTTCTCTGTGCGTCTCCTTGGTGGCTTGGTGCCACTTGCACAGAGATAAACCACCTTTACCTCATCACTCACGGACTAATTGCAAGATGATTTAATTAAAGCATACCTCTCCTTCCCCCAAGTTAGTTGTATTTCATAATGCTCTAGTAGGAGTAATTTGCAGAAATTAAGCATTGCATGTCACTGAAATGGTACAGGTGCAATGGAAGAAAAAACCCCTCATGCAGCAGCAGGCAGTGCCACCAGAGCTCACTGAAATCTCTGTAATGAGTCATTAATTCAGCAAATGCTGCACTTTGCAGCAAACATTCAAATTATCTACAAAGAGGCTGTTTTTAAAACTTGTAGGTTATTCAGAATTGCTCAATGAACACTTCATGCAAATGTATTTTAGCCCATTGGGCAAACTCTTTGCTTGGAATATTTGCTACATAAACACACAATTAGCCCCAAGAATTTATTACATCATCATATCTATAAGGCCAAAAGCAGGATGAGGAGAGGAAGTCAACACCAACAACGGGAGCATTGAGAGCCCTTGTGGAGAGCAGGAAGAGGCACAGACCCAGGATAAGTCATCAAGTTTTGGCCAAAGAGCTGGAGAAGAAGTCAGGAAGAAACTACTTTATGGGTATAAAATTGTGGCTGCTGGGACCAGGGATGCTCCTGGTCCTGACCTGTGAAAGCACATTTACACACTCACAGACATCTGTGCAGAACCCATCCACATTTACCATATATTAAACACTCCAACCAAGTCCCACAGGCGTCTGTGATGAAAACCCTGGGGGAAAGGGAGAAATGATTTCTTGAGGGGGCTGAGAACATCCCCACTTGCACCGTCCCCTGCTGACAGCAGTGTCACCGGGGAAATAATCCCAACATTTACAGCTCTGCTTTCTACCAGGGCCAACAATTTTTCAAGCTGTTAATTCGCTTCATCGCATGATTCACAAGTGCGTGCCTCCCAGATATTGGCAATCATAATTTTTATTACTAGTTATTGTAACAGTGAAGTCATATTTGTCTCCATTTCACCCTGGAGAGTCATGCAGCAGCAAATTAACATGGTAAGCAAAGCAAGATAGGCAGATGCTGATGGGATAACGCTATTGCTGCTCTCCAAAGGTGTCACTTCTTGACGGTGCTCAACGCAAGTCCTCCAAGGCTACAGTGTCACTGGCACACAGGGTCCATGCTGAACAGAGATGGGGACATGGGTGTGAGTTCAGTCTCAACCCACAGACCAGGAAAAAGCTCATGGGGCTGTTGGGCAGCAGGAGGATTTCCTGGCCCACATTTATCTCACGCACCAGCACAGTGGGAGATTTGGCACTGATACTGCCCATCACTGAAGCCTCCTCTTTGCTGTCATTGACATGCCACCAACTCCCTTCTCTTTTTCTCACATGTGATAATATATATTTAAAAGCCATAAAATAGGACCCAAATTTTGCTGAAAGAAACAAACCAGCATTTCTTTTGGCTTGATACAAACCACGTTTTTGCCTGCAGATGTGCACAAGTAAAAGAGAGCTTGGCAGGCAGCTTTTAAAATGAAATTAAATCTTGAGGTAAGCTACAGGACAGGCTTTTGTCTGTAATCCCACAAACACCTCCTGCGCAGGAACAAGGTGCCCAGTCCCACATCCAGTCCCCTGTTTGCCCACTCAAATTGCCTGCTCCAGGCAGGCATTTCTGAGTATGGAGAGAACATGCTTATGTTCCCAAGCATTTGACGTATGGATTTAAGCACAGTTCACAACATCCATTTTGTAGGGTTTGGGAATGTGTTATTTTCCAGACCCTACTGTCTGTGGAGCTGGATTGCATCAGATGGCAGTTAGCTCTGTACCCAGGTAATTTACATCATCATTTTAAGTAGACAAGGAATGACTCTTTAAAGGAAAATTTGACACAATCAGGGTCACTTTATATATTACCTCACAGGCCAAAACCTTCCCTAGCTGGGGAAAATATATCCACTCCCAAGTGTGCTGGTCAGGCTCCCTCCAGCCCTAAGCATCCCATGAGATTTTGTCACTTATCAATTAATTGGCACCATCACCATGGAGGAGAAACCACACATCATGAGGGTTGAGAGAGGGAATGAAAGTCAGAACCCATGTGCTGGCTGGACCTTGTGGAGGTAGGCAATGCCAAAAAGGGTGGATACCCATCCCTGCTGTAGGATGCTTCAAGACACATGAGATGGTTTTCTCCCTGGAAAGCTTCTTTCTCAATAGGCAAAAATAGGTAAAACAGTAGGGAAAACTGAGCCAAGTCCCTTTCTGCCACTCCTCTCTGCTTGAGACAAGCCAGTCCAGGTGAGGGGATCCGAGCAGCTCCCAGAGAGGCATCTCTGTCACTTAAGCTATAATTTGATATCTAGAAGTTCATTAATTTCCTTTTCTTTCCTCTCTCCCCTCCCCCAGATGGGGAGCACTTAAGCTTATCTTCAGCTAAATAACTCAGGTCATAAAAGGTAATACCATGGGTAGCAGAATGTAAACAAACACATTCTACCTCAATAAACATGCTAATTTCCAGCTATAATATTCACAAGTAAAATATCCATCACACAGACCCTATTTGGCGAAGGCAGCAGCCCTCATCAGTCAATGAAGTAGGCTCCTGCCAGTTCACTGCAGGAGGCAAATAGTACAACTTAACTCACTTGATGATGCCCTTGGGGGGAAAACATGAGCCTCATAAATGAGTCTGGAAATGTGATAAAAGGATAATCTTGCATAAATGAGTCTATATCATCATTACCTGCACAAACAGAAGAGCGTGGAGATTGTTTGAATGATGTGACCACATTTAATATAAATTAAGGCAGGGAGTAACCACGCGCAGGGAGCATTCATGTTCTGACTTGTTCTGGTACATGCTGGGGATGGTGAAGCTTGGATGATCCTCCTGATCTCCCCTTTGTCCCCCACTGCCATGCACAGCCCTCCGAGCCTGTGAGCACCCACACTGTGTGGCTCAGCTGAGCTTGTTTGGGTGGGGTGGCCAAGGATCCCAGGGGACTGGACCCATGGAGCCAGTGGCAAATCCAGCACTTTGCTCCTCCTGGCTCTCAGCCACACCTGGCTGTGGCTTTATGTCCTGGTCCAACCAGAGGATAAACAAATGACCTCCCAGAGTGACGCTAGTAAATGGAAACAACCCAAAAGCACCTTGCTATGGTGCTGAAACCCCTTAGAATAAGAGATGATACCCAATGGCTTTTGATACAGCCAAAAATACGTAATACAGGGGGGCATGACTTCATCTCCCCTGCGTTAGCAAAGGCAGCCCAGAGCTGCAGCACTTCCCGCAGCACTTCCCACAGCACTCCGGGCTTTGCTGACAATCACACCCACCAGTTACTTTGCTTAAATGCCTAAAAGAATAGCCAAATATTATTTTTTCCAAAAGATGCAAAATCTTTCATTTCAGCTTTTCAAGCAAGAGCATTGATGCTGGGGAACATCCACTTCAGCTGAGTTTAAAAACAGGCTGCTTGGATCTTTCTCTGCTGTAACACTTACTAGTTAACATCACTTTGGAAGGCTTTTAGCCCTAGCAGGTCAAACACTTGAGTAAAGGCAAAAAGAGGCAAGGAGAGCTCAGTGCTCCTGCTCTCTCACTTAGCCTGGTCTGCAGGACCTCCGTGCCTCAGTTTACGCAAATACCACAATATTGAACTCACATGGGAACTATGAGGGCTTCAAACGGTTTGATTCAACTGCAAGCACAGCATTTGGAAGGATAAAGCCCAAAGCCTTCAGACTATAAAATCTGTTGTGCTTTATTTTACCCACCAGGTTAATCCCTTGGGTATCACAACCCACCCACACAGTGACAGTTTGCAGGGACCTCCCGGAGCTGCCAAACCCCCTTTCACAAACACCAAGCACTCGCTTGTCTTGTTTGGATCAGGCTCTTTGCAGTTTCAATGCGTTTTTCAAAACCAAATATACTGCAACTGGTCCCCAGATCAACAACCACGCAGCTGATTTAAGCAGCATTTGAAATGCTTGTTGAAAAGGCACAATTAAAAACACGATTCTTAATTATTTAGACTATATATTGATCTTATGGTTCCATCTGTTGCTAACTGCTACACAGTGTAAATGAAAATCCTTGCTCACATCAGACCTGTCATATACCATCAGCCCGGGAAGCGTGTGCAGCTGTCACACAGGGATGGGGAAGAGAAAGTTTGATGCCTGGTTTGCAGGGTAAGCACTACTGCAATGTTCTGAGCTCTGCTGCTGCTGGGAGGTGCAGGGGACAACCCTGTACTCCCAGACAGACCCAAACCATGCCCTGCAGCCACCCAGAGATGCAAACACAGGAGGACACACACTGTCCCCTTTTTTCCTGCTGCCCAAAGCCCTTGCTCAGGTTTAACCTGGCTGTTCCAGCACAGCTTTGGTAACTGAACTCACCCAAGGACACACTTTCTCTGTTTTGTCTAATTCCCAGTTTGGGATAATGATGAACGTGGGTGTGTGTATACATGTATGTACTACCTGAAGCCACAGAGTTCAAAATACAGCAGAGAAGCCTGGAGAGCCCCTGAACTGCATGACAGAGGAGTGTGCCAGAGACAGTGTCCTCTGTGCTGCATGTTATTGAACATACTCCATTTCCAACCTCAGCATCTCAGCTTCTTTTGCCTAGTGAGATATTCTCATGACAATATCCTTGTACGAATATAGTGCAAAATACTGATTCATATCATTTTGTTTCTGGCTGCAAATGCAGCCATTCATGTTTGCACCTATAATCCCCCTTTTAATTATATCTGAGAAACTCAGAGGTCCTTTGAAATAAGATGCTAGGATTAAATGAGCTTCTATTTATAGATGATTCACACCTTTCTCCTTAAGAAATCCATATCTGCACTTGGAAAAACCCATGACTGCTGAAGGACATCTCAGGTAGAGCCATCAGCTTGTCTCAGTTGAAGAACCTGAGACAATTTGGTGCAGCTGAGAAGCTTCACATAGTCAATGAGCAGCCACCATGGTACTGGGAAATGCTGCGGGTTAATGCAAACTGAAGCCTCAAGGAAGCAGATGGAGCAGTTGCTTAGGGGTTAATTTTTTTGGTTAAGTGGCTATTTGTGCTCTTGGAAAGAAAAAAGAAGTCAATAAAATAAAGGAGCAGAAACCTTAGTTGCGAGCCTTGGCTGAGAAACAAGATGCCTGTGCCAAGAAGTGACACATTTAAGCTGGTGTGTAATTTTGATCTACATGTTTAAAATATTTTCCTCCGTTCTGTAAATTGAGTGTTTGAATGGGGTGGAGGGAGGGAAAGTACATTGTCATTATTGAAAACACACATTTCTAATCACGACAACTTCGGTCCGTAAAATATGTTGGCTGAAAGAGTTGTGTTAAATAATAGGGGGTGGAAAACATGACTCACAAGTGCTGTGGATGTACAGCACTTGGAAGGCTAAAATGAAATGTTAACACCAGTCTCCTGAGGAGGTGGAGGCTTTGAAATGAAAGCCCAGCAGCTGGTGGAGCAGCACGGGCAGCGGTGGCCATGCGGGGTTAACCTGCTGGCCTGCAGAAGAGCTTTGGTTGCTACTGTTGATGCTTTGGTGACCCTGGTTGCATCTGCAGCAGTGGAATCCCTCCCCAAATATCAAAAGGACATGGAGCTGTTGGAGCGAGTCCAGAGGAGGCCATGAAGATGCTGTGAGGGCTGGAGCAGCTCTGCTCTGGAGCCAGGTTGAAAGAGCTGGGCTGGTTCAGCCTGGAGAAGAGAAGGCTCCTTAAGGGGAGACCTTAGAGCAGCTCCAGTGCCTAAAGGG
>WYDI02039099.1:0-22732 GCA_009867235.2 Psittacus erithacus | reverse complement strand
CTCCCCCCGCCCCGCGGAGCCCTCGCCGGTCCCTTGCAAAAAAGGATTCGTGGGAGGGTAAGGTGGAGGAACAGTGGCGGTGGGCGACGTCGACTGCTCTATTCTAGCTTCTAATGCCTCCAGCTTCCTCAGCAATTGTTGGAGCTGGGTGTCATGCAGCTTGTTAACGAGCTGATAATAGGCAGAACGCTCGGACACCGGAGATGGAGGGGGTGGCGTTTAGAAGAAATTTTCACCGCTGTCTCGGTCGCTCTCCTGTTCCCTTTCTTCGGAGTCAGAGTCCTCGGTATATTCTTCCGTCTTGGGCGGACGCTGTCGTCGGGTCCTCGGCGGCACCAGCCCTGGCTCAACCAATGGCCGTGCCTTATGTCGTAATTGCCTTGGGGCATATCTTTTTGGCGCGGAGCCTGGCACCACCGGTGGCGCGAAAGACATAATCACAGCACCGTTTTCACTGCTTTCTGGCGGGGGAGGAGCAGTGGCTGCAAAAACAGAGGCTGCCACTGCCCTTTCTGATTTTCTATGGCAGTCAGAAATCTAGTACAGGATTTTGGCAACGGATTTTTTAAGTGTGGAAGTAAAAGAGTTTAGTGTGTTAGAAGTTAAATTAACACAGCTAGATAGGTTTTTTTAAAAACTGCTGTCATTAAAGTTATCCTGCAATTTCTAGCTCTCAAGGAAATTCACGTTCCTCTAAAAACTCCACAATTGTCTCATGATGCTCTGAGTTTATATTTCCCCCAGTGTTACAGAAGCCAAACAGAAATGACTGCAACAATTTAATGTTATCTATTGATGTAGTTATTCAAAATTATTATTTTCCTGAGGATCTGAAACTGGATCACTAAGATTATGATTTTCATGGCCAAAAGCTGTTGTGCCAAATAAATGGCTTAAACAATGTATTTGAGTGACAAAACAAATTCAATATCCTTATGATACAGTTAAGGACTCTTAAATCAACAATAAAACAGTATCTTCCTCTGCTCTTCCTGAATAAAAAAACCTTTAGATTGGCCAAGTGCATTATATTTATGTTCATTCATATATTGAGTGATGGGCAAAAAGCAGCAGAAACAGAGATAGTTTTGAAAACTGAAATAGCATGTCACATGAGATCTGAATCCAACCTTAGCTATTCTGTGATTCTGTGAATAGGCTCCTCTTTGCTAAATGCTGAGTTTGTGAATGTCGGTTGAGACCAGAGAACAGTCCACCATGCTCACTGGAAACAGAATCCACTGGAAGAGATTTGTCACCCAACCAGAACACAGACAACTGTCTGCAATGCCCAAATGGAAGGAAGCCATGGAATATAAAAGAACCTGCTAGTGGGACAGATAGGAAATATTTGTGATTCAGCAGCTTCCCAAGAAAGGTAACACCATTTCACTCTGAAAGGTGAAATACTCTTTCGCAGTAGCTCGTGGTCATCAAGACGTGCTTTCCAATGTGGGTCTTCACAGTTTCCAGCGAATCTTCATTACTGGCAGAAATGAGATGATCAAGCTCCTAATGAATTAATGTGGGAAAAATAATAAAAAAAAATATATAAATTTAATGTATCCTAAAAACTTGTTACTTCATTGCACTTAAAAGGAATGTTTTCAAACTTAGTTTCTTATTTTGATTGGATTTAAGTTGGACATAATTCTACATCATACGTGTGAAACGAGGAGAACTCTTATTTCTCTATGAGCATATACTTCGGAGTTTAGCCTTAGGGCCAAATTCTGATACATATTCATAGAGAATCATTTGGCCTCATGACCAAGCCCCTTTTCAGTTCATAACTCCATAGTGTTTGCGTGGTAATGATAGTAATCTTTTGTTTAAAATGTAGTACTAGGAGAGTATTTCAACAGGATATAACCTTGCCTGCTTCTGAAAGAAATTATTGGGTATATTCTGTCTCAGTGCAGTACTTATTAGTTGCTTTACATCCCTTTCATTCTTAAAATATAGGCTTTGATGATAAAGCTATGTGATTTTTTTATGCTTCTTGGTAGTAATGGCTGATATATGTAATCCATTGACCAGTTGTTTTAGTTCTTTCAGATTTGCTCTGAAAATCACAATAATGAAAGCAAGCAGTCTTCTAAGACAGCTACCTCTAGTTCTTCATGTAGTTGTAAACCTCTGTTAAAATTTGGATAAAAGTACTTAAACCACTAGTAGTAAACCACTGGAGGGCATGAGAGAAAGGGAAGAAAGATTGTGATTTCAGACAAAGAATAAAGCACTGTTTGTAAAATACGTAGTTTTTTTGCAGAACAGAATTGACATTATTTTTACATACACATTGTGATTGATGTAATTTAAGGTCAATCTTTTCAGAAGCAATCATGGATTATATTTATAAAAAATTTTGATAATGTCTTTTGTTTACTTGCTGGTACCACGGACATGCAGATCTTGATTAAGTATCGTCTGAAAATCACAAACTAACTTTAAATCTATGAAGTGAATGCAAAATTTTCAGTGTATCATCAAAGGTACCAAATCAATAACGTATCAAAAACTATTTTTTTAACTGAAATATTATTGACTCCTGACTATAGTAAGGTGAAAAAATTTCTGAACAAAATCAGCCAAGACATCCTGATTTGGAATGGGGAAATTGATGCTCTAAGCTAGAGTCTTGCTAAAGAAAAAAAAAAATTACCAGCCTTATTTTACAAATACATCTTTCCAAATGAATTATGGGGAAAAAAAATGTTTTGAAGAATTTAATCACCAATTTAAGCAATTTAACTTAATCATTGTCTCTACGTAGGTCATAAGATAAAAGACTGAATGTAAAGGAAAAAAATGTAGTATAGTATAGCTTGAGGAGCAAAAGTTTAATGCAAGATGTATTTGTGCAACAGTTGTTTGCCAAAATATTGGATGCATGGATTATATTTTATTTAATATATGATTCAAATTGTCTTTCAGTTCAAAATGCATACTTGCACTCTGAAGCATAAAACCACTCCCATTCCAAGGAGGCATAAGTATTAGTTGTTATTCTCTTGTTTTATTATTAAGGGATACCAGATAGGACGTGTTAGTTTGTAACTATGCAAAAAAACCACATGCAAGTAATACGTAAAACTACAGATATTTTTTTTTCCTTGTTAAAACATCATGGATACTTTTTTACATTACTTATTTTGAGAAAGAGTACAAGGGGTTACTCTATTAACATTTTTCTAGCAGTCTGGCTCCATGTGCTACACATCTCATTTTCATAAGTGTCCTGAGGGAACAAAAGTCAGACAGCATTACAAGCACATATTTCAGCAAAAATAAAGCAATATAATGCAGGACATTCAATCAATATAGTGGAGAATGAAAAAGAATGGTCACAATTTCATAAGCTGACAGCGCGTTACAAGATGAAGTGTGAAAAGTTTCTGAGAAAAAAAAACAAACAATATTTCAGTATCGCAAGAAGCTATTTCAGGTAGTGGAAATGCCCTGTTGAAGTTTGCCTCCCTTAACTATATTATAGACTTAGACTCTGTATTGGGGTAATTTCCAATCTCTACTGGGAAAGTAAAAACAAACACATGGGTACAGAATTATGCCTATGATTGTTCACTGCAATAAACAAACCATACAAGCAAAATCTACTTGGAATGACTGCACGGCATACCTCAGCACACAACGTTCTGTGTCTTTGATAGACACAACTTTTGCAAAACAATTCTTCACAAATATTTACCAGTCAAGAGAAGTTGCAGTCAGTGATCGCAGTTAACTATTTTTCAGAGAGCCCTCTCTCAGCCTCTTGCCATATTGCACTGTCAAAAGAAATGGCTTTTTTGCCTTTAAAATCCAGAGCACCAGCTGCATCCTACATCTGCCCTAGAATAGTCCTACATAAATGATAAAGAAACAATGTCATTATTCACATATCTTTCTTATGAAGTTGCTACAGAAAGAACAAGCAGTTTTGACAAACCACTGATTTGTCAAGTACTGTGACTACTGTGATGACTTTGTCATCTCTGCACAGGACAAAAAACAGATGATGAAATATCTTAGGACTGTTTGGGCTTGGAGCCTTTTTTTCCAGATGAGATGTTACGATGTTAACTAGATCTAGCTGTAAAACAGACAGTAGCATCTTCTCAGATAGCAGCCAGCTGAAGAAGAGTGTGGCTGTAGCTGTAAGTTTAACTTACAACAGCAGTATGTGATATGTCCTGGTTTCAGCTGAGACAGAGTTAATCTTCTCTCTGCACACAGCTGGTGCAGTGTTGTGGTTTGGCTTTAGTCTGAGAACAATGCTGATAACACACTGATAAATTTATTTCTTGCTCAGTAGCATTTACCTCGATCAAGGACTGTTCAGTCTATCATGCTCTGCCAGTGAGGAGGAGCACAAGAAGCTGGGAGGGAGCGGAGTCAGGACACCAGACCCAAACTAGCCGAAGGGATATTCCATACCACAGCATGTCATGCCCAGTATATAAACTGGGGGAGTTACCCAGAATGTAGAAATGCTTACCAAGATAGCTTTTCCCACTGCGTAGCAAGGTGTAGTCTGGAGCTTTTCCTTCTCTGTTTTCGACTGTCAAGTAAAAAGCGTTAATGAAATTGCAGATGGTGATTTAAGCTAAAATATTTGGCTTTAACTTGAACATCAAAGAGAAGGCCCAGTCAATACTGGTGTTTGTAGAGCAAAGACACTAATAGCATTACTTTTCAGCTAAGATAGATGTTTCTTTCTCTAAACATTTCTCTTTCTCTTGCCTGAACACTTAAGGCAATCTCTTTGATTTCCTTTATGAGGAGAGCAGCAGATGAGATGCAGTGACTTTTTATTTGTGTGTAGCCTGTGGTTTTAAGTGCTACTATCTCCCAAGCATATTATTTAATGTAACAGTACACTACAAAAGAAAAAGGAATAGAAAATTCCATTACTGTAATTTTCTTGAATTCTTGTAATTTTTCTGAGGTAGCAGCAGACGTCCATTAAAGCTGTTTTTTCCAATATACATTCAGATGGATCAGTGACACCAACAACACAGTGATAAGAGCAGCGTTAAGTCCCATAATAGCTGCCAGGGCTGTACATCTACCAAGGTTTCTTTTTAAAATACAAATTTAAGACTTAAAGGAAGAGCCTTATTCTCTCACCTACATGATCTATGCCTAATGTAGTAGGATAGATCACCATATATATATAGGATAGATCGCTATAATTGTCAATTACAGAACAAATTTGTCCTGCAGACTGTTGTTTTATTCATAAGAAAGGAAAAACAAAACCAAACCCTCCTCAAAAAAACACCCCACAAGTAAACAAACAAACAAACAAAAAACCAAATACCAAAAAAACTTAAAAATGTCTACATTATTGCTGAAATGAAAGAATCAATTAAAGTCAGAGAGGCCAGACTCCCAAATTTGCAAGTATTCAGGGCATGCTGGCAATGACATTAGACTACAGACACATGTTGAAAAAACATGTTCTAAAAACATAAAGTTAGAAACTGGTAATTTATCTTACAAATGGCATGAACCACATTATGCAATTGTCTATGAATAGAAAATATCATATCTAAATAATGTAGTGATAAAGTAAGTTAAAGCAAATGCATTTTAATATAAATGTGTTTAATAACTATTCTTGAAAGAAACATAGATATTTATTTGCTGTGCTCTCAGGCTATACTCAACAGTATTTTTTCCTACCTATTTTGTCCTACCTTTAACATTAGATCTTCTGACGTACTTTGTATTTAGCTCTTAATAGGATAAACATCCATAAGACTGACATGTAATTAAAGGTAGTGGAATGGAATCATAGAATCATAGAATGGTTTGGGTTGGAAGGGACCATAAGATCATCAAGCTCCAGCCCCCCCGCCATGGGCAGAAACACCTCACACTAGATCATGTCACCCAAGGCTTTGTCCAGCCTGGCCTTGAACACCAACAGGGATGGAGCATTCACAACTTCCTTGGGCAACCCATTCCAATGCCTCACCACCCTCACAGTAAAGAACTTCCTCCTATCTGATCTGAACTTCCACTGCTTATGTTTGAACCTGTTACCCCTTGTCCTGCCACTACAGTACTTAACAAAGAGACCTTCTCCGTCGTCCTCATAGACCCCCTTCAGATATTGTAAGGCTGGTATGGGGTCTCCATGCATATTTTAGTTAAAAAATGAAAATTACAATTCTATTGTTTTATTTTTAAATAGTGATAATGATTATAGAATAATTTACTCTGGCCTCATGAAACCTGTCATTTCTGTAATTATTTGGTGGGAACTTGAGCATTGAACATCTTTTTTCTGTTTGTTTTCACTTTTTTTTAAAAAGGAACACATATTGTGTAGCTAAATGCTACAAAATATGTTTCAGCAATTATCCAGTAACAAGCTGCTAACATTTTAGAAGTTGTCAAAAGGATGATATTTCTATAGATTTTGCAGTCTTTATTTGGGTGTGGCAGATGGGATACAGTACTGAAATATGGACAATATACTGGAAAATTTTTTTCAGGGATTTAGAAAAATTTGGTTTAGATGAGAAGGCAAAACTTTTAAAAAACAGAGTTATGCACACAACAAAAAATTCTAACCAAAACCAAACCCTTTCAAAATGAAAGAAACATCTTTAAGACCTAACATTCTAATGAGTTGATATTAAGCATGATGTGATAACCACATTGATTTTTTACTTTAGTTAAAAAAAACATGAATGCAGTAATGTGAAAAATTATTACTTTGAAAATTACTTGTTGAAGGCTCAGCAGGTATTTTCATTACTTCTGTATATGCGGGCAGCGTACAGCCACATTGTAAATGCTGTGAAGTCTGGTAATTCATGGCTGTATGAAGTTCATGTGTCACCAACCTTGTGTAAACCCCATGGAGTTCAACAAAGTGAAGTGCAAGGTCCTACCGGTGGGCCAGGACAATCACAGGCACAGCAAAAGGTAGGGTGGAGAAGTAATTCTAAGCTGCCCTGAGGAGAAACTTAGGGGTGTTGGTTGATGAGAAACTGAACATGAGCTTGCTTCAGTGTGCGCTTGCAGCCCAGAAAGCCAGCTGCATCCTGGGCTGCATCAAAAGGAGTGTGACCAGCCGGTCAAAGGAGATGATCCTGCCCCTCTACTCTGCTCTTGTGAGACCTCATTTACAGTACTGTGTACATTTCTGGTGTCCTCAGCATAAGAAGGACATGGAGCTGCTGGAGCAAGTCCAGAGGAGGGCCATGAGGATGATCAGGGGGCTGGAGCACCTCCCATATGAAGACAGGCTGAGAAAGTTGGGGCTGTTCAGTCTGGAGAAGAGAAGGCTGCATGGAGACATCATAGCAGCCTTCCAGCATCTGAAGGGAGGCTATAAGGATGTTGGGGAGGGACGATTCATCAGGGGATGTAGCAATAGGACAAGGTTATAATGGGTTCAAACTGAAACAGGGAAAGTTCAGATTAGATGGGAGGAAGAAGTTCTTTCCTGTAAGGGTTGTGAGGCACTGGAATGGGCTGCTCACGGAAGTTGTGAATGCTCCACCTCTGGCAGTGCTCAAGGCCAGGTTAGATGAGGCTTGGAGCAATGTGGTCTAGTGTGAGGTGCTTCTGCCCATGTCAGGGAGTTGGAAATAGATGATCTTAAGTTTGTTTTCAGCCCTAACCATTCTATGATTCTGTGAATCTCTGTGCATCAGTAAGTAAATATT
Source organism: Psittacus erithacus (assembly GCA_009867235.2). Classification (NCBI taxonomy): domain Eukaryota; kingdom Metazoa; phylum Chordata; class Aves; order Psittaciformes; family Psittacidae; genus Psittacus; species Psittacus erithacus. Next base: position 15,044 of record WYDI02039099.1, on the reverse strand, counting down.
AGACCAGGGTACATTCTGCAAAAATAAATCCACATTCTAATTTATATGAAATTAAAGATATTTATATACATATGGAAGTAAGGACTTTAGATGCAAGTGATAGTGCAGAATGATGAGACTGTAAATTATAAATTCCAGAGAATCTGTAAGGTAGCAGATCAGCAATCAAACTGCAAAACAACCCCTTTTTGTTTTTTCCATCTGTCCTGGGTTCAGCAGTAGCAGTCATTTTTCTCCTTCTTAGTAGCTGGTGCAGTGCTGTGTTTTTGACTTTCAGCCTGGGAACAGCGCTGATAACACCAATGTTTTTAGCTGCTGCTTAGAATGTTTAGCCTGACTAAGGACTTTCTGAGTCTCATGCTTTGCCCTGGGAGGAGGGGAAGCCGGGAGGAGGTGGAGACAGGACACCTGACCCAAACTGACCAAAGAGGTATTCTATACCACAGCACATCATGCCCAGGAGGTAAACTGGGAGTCACCTGGAAGGCTTAGATCACTGCTTGGGCTGGGTAGTGGGCAGTTGTATTCTCTCCCCATGTTATTTCCCTTGTCATTGTTATTATTGGTGGTAGCAGCAGTGATTTGTGTTATACCTTAGTTACTGGACTGGTCTTATCTCAACCTGTGGGAGATGTATTCTTTCGATTCTTCTCCCCATCCCTCCAGGAGCTGAGGGAGGAAGTGGGGGGTAGTGAGTGAGAGACTACGTGGCTGATTTACGGCTTGGCTTAAACCACGACACCATCATCTTGGAAAGACAAGAAGCAGTGTAGAAAAAATCTAACTAGACAACTTTTAAAAAAACCAACCTTCCATAGCCTCTTGTGGGTTCACACAGCTTCTATCTGAGACCTATGTATGATAAGACAGGAAAGTTAATGTGCTCTGGGATTAAAAAACAAAACAAAACAAAGCAAAACCAACAAAACAAAAAAAGCGATCCAAAATATTTAAAAATTTAGTACTACATACCAAAGACTTCATTTCACCTGTCATTTATTTGTATCAATGAGGTGTGAAAAATTGGTTTGGGGTGACTAAAGTGACAGTAAACTGCAGTGCATAAAATTTCTGTGCTAGAAAAAGCTGATTCAGTTTGCAAAACATGCTTGGCTCTCAATGAAATGGATGATATCCATGCTGGAGCTTTGTCTGTTAATGTTATATTTGCCCTGCTTAATCACTAAGGACTGAAAGTTCTGCAGTCCTTCCCTTGATATTTCTAACAGAGTAAGCAGTATTATCTCGGCATAGGCCCACTTTCTCGATTCCCTCATGGGTGATCTGAAAAAATATACTGCTGAAGTTGCTGTCAAAGCTTTTCTCTGAACTACCCAAAGAGTCAGAAAGGTCTTCATTAATTCAGGCCTGTTGTACAGAGTGACTTATTTTGGGTTTCTGATTTTAAAAATAAATCACACAGAAAGGAGATTGAGACTTTCCCTTCAGTAAAAACACTCTTCCTTTATTTTTTCTTTTTCAGTAGGGAATTTTTGTCCACAAACCTACAATCTCTTTTGTTCTGAAAATTTTTTTTAATCATGTCCAGGGCAATTTATTTTTTATTGCTGCAATGCTTTTGGTTTATTTGTCTGATCCAAAGATAAGATTCTCTCTTTTCAAATGAAGTGATTTGTAGGTACTTATGATTTTCCACAAAAAAGAATAGATCATTCACTATAAATCTCATTTTACCAGAAGAAATTGCTATTTCTACACCTTTGTGTTTGTATGAGGAGTTGTCAGATTAATTAAGCACCCTCTTGCTATGCAGCTTTGGTGCAAACAGTAGAGCAGCTTGTAATGAATACTTTACTAGATTTTCTCTCCTGTTAACGCTTCAAGGCTTCTGTCATCATTTTCAGAGATAACAGACACAGGAGCAAAGAACAGTGAAGGACTGACCGTATAAAAATTACCAGGTTCTGCAGGGCAGTAGCAGCAGAAAAGGAGTGAAATGGTGCCAGGAAAACATTGTCAGCACTATATATATATTTGCAGTTTCTGGTCCCAAGGAATGAACTCTTTCCAGAAGAGGGAGCACATTAGATGTGCACCTCTGATTTAGTACGGAATCCTGTTTGAGAACTTAGGGACACATGTAATAAAAACAGGGCAATTTAGTTGAAAACCTTCCTATATCAACTACTTACATAGATGCCTCTGTACAATACCATTAAAGATGTTTTTTCAGTTCCTTGATATGCCATAACTAATTATCAACATTTCAGGTTTTATTACTTTACTGTCTAGAACAGTTTGGACAAAAAAAAGAATGGAGGTAAAACATCAAACAGATGAAAACTTACATAGTGTTTGATTTGGACGGACCTCTACTGTAGTTTATTTAGTTTCATTTGCCTCATCCTTTATTTATATCTTGCTATAATATAGGACCTTAGTCGCTTTACACACTTCACTTGATCCTTAAATTGGAGTATAGTAACTGACTAATTTTTAACTCCCTGAATGTATTTTCTTATTTTCCCCACTCTCTTCTTTTCACCTGCTATTTACCATTTCCCACAGTCTGGTTCTGGCACACATATCCTCAAGTTACTGAAACACACTTAGTTGATGTTCTTTTAGAAGTTATTTATTCATTTATTTCTCTCCATGTTCCTTGCAAATTTTAAATAATGGAAAGGTGATTGATAGACAAAGTCTTTCCTGAAACCATTTCAAAACACCTGAAGTACAAGAGAGTTACCGGGGTAGTCGGTATGGATTTACAAAGAGAGAATCATGCTAACCAACCTGACAGCCTTCTACAATGAGTTTATTAGCTTGGTGAATGAGGAAAATGCATGGATATTGTTTACCTTGAATTTAACAAGGCTTTTGACATTGTTTCATGTAACATCCTCATAGATAATTTGGCAAGGCATGGCTCAGGTTAATGGACAGTAATGTTTCCATAAAATGGACTTGAAGAGATAAGTCCAAATGGTTGTTATTAGTAGCAAAATATCCAGTTGAAGGCTATTCAGCAGTGATGTGCGCCAGGAGTTGATACTGGGGCTAGCTCTGTTTAACATCACTTTTAATGACCTGGATGATATGACAAAGTATTCCCTTAGCAAGACTGTAAGTGAAATAAAACTGGGAGGAACAGCTGATAGACCAGAGCATTGTGCTTCCATTCTGAGGGAACTTGACAGACTGCAGAAATGGATGGAGAGGACCCTCATGAAGTTCAGCAAAGGGAAAATGCAAGTCCCACATCTTGGGAAGAATAATCCTAGGCAGCACTACACACTGGGGACTGACTGGCTGGAAAGCAGCTCTGCAGGGAAGCACCTTGAAGCCCTACTGGAAGACAAGCTGACTATGAGCCAGCAATGCACCTTTGAGGCAAAGAAGGCAAACAGTATGTTGGGTTGCATTAGAAAAAGCCTGGCCAACAGGCTGAGGAAGTCTTCTGTACTCAGCACTGGTGAAGTCATATGCAGAGTGCTGCGCAAAGGTGCGAACCCCCCAGCGCAAGGCAGGTATGAACTTCCTGTAGTGAGTCCAGTGAAGGGCCACAATAATATTAAGAGACTGGAGCACCTTTCCTATGAAGAAAGGCTTCCATTATTCAAGGAAAGGATCAGGAGCATCTTATCAATATGTATCAATACCTGATGGGAGGCAACGATGAAGATGAAACCAGGATTATTAGTAGTATCAGTAGTGCTTATTAACAGAACAAGAGGCAATGGACACAAACTGAAACATATAAAATTTCATCTGAACACAAGAAAACAGTATTTCACTAAATTTTTTTTCTAAAATTATTGAAATATTTCCTGTGTATTAGCAGCTAAAATATATTTGCTACAGTAAAAAGAAAAAAAAAGAAAAAATCACTAAAGAGGAAGATAAGCAATCACAGAAAAAAAAGAAAAATATATTTGTTTGTTCAGTTTAGTTTTAAATGTTTTGATTGCTCTATCTTATGTTACCTAGTCATTGCATGAGATAAACTCAGAGTTGACGTAAGAGCACAGAAGATATTTCAGCTCTTGACGAACACTTACTATTTCATTTAGTTTAATAAGTTTTATAACACATATTGAATAGTATTTTGTCCTATTTGCCATCTCAAGAAAACCCTTTGTACTGTGTAATTCCTCTCCATGGTACAAAGTTGTAGAGATAAAGCACATCATCCACCTTTTAAAAGTTTATTAAAAGATGTTATTCAGAGTGAGGCTTTAATCTCACAAAGTAATTCAGGGTTCTTATATGTTGTGCAGTTTATTTATCATGTGATGATATTGAGGGCAGGTTTCCTTTTGTATTATAACCTTATGCTATTTCTTGAAAAATTTCAATTAGATCAGTCTATCTCAACAAATCAGAAATTCTAGAGAGAATCTCCAAGCAGATTTCTACCTTCAACACAAATAGGCTAGCCCTTTATCACACTTTGTAGTATTCACTGCTCATTTTAATGTGACACCATTTCTAGCACCTAGGTGATATTATACACAACCTTTCCCTAAAATAACAGATCCGTAAACTTTTGTAGACATAAATGAACAGTTTCTTTTTGTACTCTGTGGTCCTTAGTTAGTCACTATTAATAACCATACTTACCAAATATTTTTTTTTTAATTTATTATGATTTACTTCTAGTAACATCAGCAGAAGGGGAAGTGTGAAGCACTCCTAATTACAAGTGGAGTAATGGACTAAATCTTAAATATCTGGTTAATTCCTTCACTCTGAGTGCCCTCCTGACATGTTAGCTAAGCTGCAACTTAGCAGTTTTCTAACAAACATAAATCATGAACTCTGATCACAAACATGCTGCTTTTCAAGATCTGTCAACCTTATAAATCTGAGGCTTTTTATTCATTGCCAATTCAACAAACAACATGCTGAAGCGTTTTCGAAGATAAATGCCATTTGCGAAGCTAGAGTCATTCAGCCATCTTAATCTTAAAAACAAGCCTCGTGATCATTATTTGGACCATCCCATGTTATCAGTAGAGACAATTTATTACCCCAGAGTGCACTGCAATTCTCCCTCTGTTGACTTCCAGCTAGACGGCAGATGGCAGCCCTTTCATATTGAGAGTTATGAAGGTTTCTGCAGTGCCTGACTTCATGATCATGAATTTATAATGCTGCCACAAGTAAGCACTCAACATTGCAGTCCTCTGCAGGCCACAGTACAGCAACATGGATTCTTTGTTCGCTTCAACTTCTATCTAGCTATCCAAGCATTTGCTTTCTAATTGTAATGGACACTAAAATTTTATAAAGTTTCCTCCGTTCGACAAGACAGCTAGAGGTCTCTGATAATAATACGGATTCTTACTAGCAGCGCATAAGTATAGCTCAGAAATTGTTTTCACTGCCTTAGAAGTGAAGACAATGTGATTTTGCCTGAGCTTAACAGGCTTCTAGGGTGATCCTTTGATAAAACATAGGTTGCTTAAATTTCAGAGGTTTGGCTTAATTTTTCTTCTCTTGCTATTGCTATATAAATACAAAATTAAATTGGGTTTAAAAGAAGATGCAAGGCCCTTATAAGCATCATAAAAGAACTGTTAAAAACTTCCAGTAACACTTAGTGACAAACATGTTAGAAAAAAGAAATTAAAAAAAATCCAACCAAGAAAGCTTAAAGTGGGCTTTTTGAAGGAACACATACTGATAAAATGTGACCATTTTAACTCATGAATGGGTAATACAAGTGCCCTGAATAACCTCCTGATTTCTTTTCACTCAACAAAATTTAATCCTCTCCTATGAAGGAAACTCACAGCACATAGCTTAATTTCATACTCTTCTGGTTGCCTTGCATATTTTTCCTGTAATTTCAGTAATTCTGCTGGCAACCAGCACAGTAGTGCTAATGTCATCATCAGCAATAGCAGTTTCTGTTTTAACTAACAATCATAGAGAACCAGATTGAGTTGTGACTGGCTGTCTCTGGGGTCTCATTATCACCACTGTCATACCAAATTTCCTTGTTCCAAGTCTCAGAATCAGTAGAATGCACCGACCTGCAGACTTACCTGACTGAAGTAGAAGATCGCTTTTTTAACAACTGTTATCTCTGCACTCCGTTAAAGTGAGCAGAGTTTTCAGGTCATCAGCCTCAGCCTTAACATGATTATTTTCAATTACAAGTTTATAAAAAGTTGGATTCTCAGTTTTTCTCTTGTTTCTTTTCAAAATTTAATATGACTTCATTAGCTCATTTTCTGATTTTACAGCTAAATATTCTACATCAGCAATTCGTTCAGGAGTAGAGGCATCTTTAGCTTCTTTCTGTGCACAAGACAAACAGGCTCATAAAATTGCTTGCCAGAATTTTTGAGTCCACTTCTTCCCAGCCTGGGAAGGAACACATTTATGCTCTTGCAGTAGTCCTGCACGACTGGAAACTTGAAGGTGCCATGTAATGGTAAACCTCATAAGAGCTGCCATATAAGGAAGCTTTATATTTATTTTTAAAAACGAAGTGTGAGAGTTTTACACCAGTCAGTAACAAAATGTGTATCACCAGAGTCACTCAAGCTCCATATGCTTATAGTTAAAAAATTGAAACTTGTGTTACTATAGAAAAGCCTGAACAGGTACAATGACCTCCTAAATGGTCAGAAGGATGACCAGGGAACAACACTAACTAATGAAGATAATTGATAGCTGAGGAGGAGGCTTTGCACTTGTGTAGGCATATTAAGAAGTGAGGCTAACAAAGCTCTAAACAGGAAAGACTGCCCTTGAAGGCTGGTATATCCTGAAAAACACATGGACATTGTCAAAGTATGGCTTTGATGTGTCAGCAAAACATGATTAGGGTGGTTTTTAGATGAACTATCCTTGCTATACCCTCATGTCCTAGGTTCAGCTGTAACAGTTATTTTTCTCCTTTTTAGTAGCTGATGCAGTGCTGTTTTCTAGTCTGGGAAGAATTCCAATAACACACTGATGTTTTAGTTGTTGTTAAGTAATGCTTATCCTGATCAAGAATTTTCTGTCTTTCATGCTCTGCTAGTGAGGAGGGGCACAAGAAGCCTGGAGGGAACAGAGTCAGGACACCTGACTGGGAGGAGTCACTCAGAAGGCCCAGATCTCTGCTCGTGTCGGGCTGGGTATCAGTCAGGGGGTGGTGAGCAATGGTATTGTGCATCACTTGTGTTTACTGTTTTTATTTTCTTTCCTTCCCTTTTTAGTTTTATATTCTCTCCCCTTGTTATTTCCCTTATCATTATTATTATTAATAGTAGTAGTAACAATTTTATATTATACTTTAGTTATTGTACTGTTCATATATCAACCTGTGGGATTTACATTCATTAAATTCTCCTCCTCATCCTACTGGGAAAGGAAGAAGGAGAGAATAAGTGAGCAGTTGCACTGTTCTGAGTTACCGGCTGGGCTTAAACTGCAACTCCTCATCATAATACTAAAAATCATACCTACAGGTCAAAAGACGCCTGCCCAGGTTATAAGACCCTTTCCCTGAGAATGCATAAGGAATTAAATTATGTCACCTTATGTAAACGAATTGACCAACCAGTAAACATGGGAGGATTACAGACAGTTACTAATCTGAACCAAATTGTGTAAATATGTGAAATTAGAAGGGGAGAAGTTAGGAAAGACTCCATTGTAACTACTGGGATTGGTCAATAGGCGGAACCTGTCTTCTCCCGCAATAGGGACACCTATTGGTAACAACCACACTATATACATACTTAACAATTAATTCCAGCTAGCTTTTGTATATGTTATTTCATTATTATTCTTGCCATTAGTGTACTATCAACAGCAACCTTTGAAGCTTAATTTGTTACAGATTTATATAATAAAAACTCTCAGCTGAGATCTATTTTGTGTGAGTTTCCAGAAATTTGAATAATTAACCCAATGGGTGAATCTGTTACCATGTGCTCCAGAACAGGATGGTCAAATCGCGCCTGAATATAATGTGTCCTGTCTACTATAGTACCTGCAGAGGGCTCTGACAGGCTATTCTGGCTCAAGGGTCTCACCTTTCCTGAGACATTGACAGACCCATCAAACATAAAGGTCTGGGGTAAAATCCCCCTTTAACGTGACAATGTCAGTTATCATTTAGGGTTCCAACAGATTAAGAAGGCTTCACTTGCTTTTCTAAATCAGATACTAGGTGATCAGACAAGCTGTAAGACAGGTTGGAAGATCATCTGTTTTTACTTGTGAAGAAACAAGTTGTGCATCAATTGTCTGGCTTAAGATGAGGAAGAGAAGAGATGGAACAGCTAAAGGGAAAAAACCTGTCTCTAGGACAGAAAGTCTCTTACCCTGACTCTGTGTAATTCTACCAAGAAATGGAATACATATCCTCCTTTTACCTTTGAACTTAGGCCTGCTTCCACTCTTTTTCTTACATTCATGGTAGCCTAAAACATGTGGATTTTGGAAATGCTTTTCTTCTTAAGCTCTTGCAGATCACAATAACAGCTTCCTCCGTACCTCTTACTTTTCTTACCAATGCCTGACTGTCTTTCTTGTGTTCTGCAAGACTCTGATTGTAAATTCAAGTCTGCATTCATGACATTGATTTATAAACTTTCCCTATTGAATTTCTTTTCCTGCTCCAGCATTACTCTGTGCTCCTTCGGAAGTTTTCTGTTATGTGCTGTTAATAACAACACATGCTGTGCCAGGCAGCTGACTTTTTTCAAAGGTCAGATCAATTTTAAGCTTCTCTGTGCAAATTCATTTCAAGTTACCGTGTACCAAATCAATCCAGATCCATAAAATATCTGGGGTTTCACCTCGTTCTTGCTCTCCTTGTAAGTAGAAATGTTTATCTTCTTCTAAGTAGCTTTTGTTCTTTCTTTTCCTACAGTTCAGTGTGGATCTGGATTTTGTCCCACTGATGTACTTAATTTTTGAGAATCAGATCAGAAAAGAACTCAGTAATAGCACTGAAATCTATTGTTTTCAATGGCAGAGGCATCAGCTAATAAGTCTGCAATAGTGGTATTATAACCTGAAAAAAAAAGTCTCTGTGGTCCACAGAATGTCACAGTATGAAAGCAGCTGGAGAGTAAGGGAGTTAAAAACTTAAATATAATTATCTAATCTTAAAGCACTGAATTCTTTCTTAATGCCTAGAATTGCCTCTGAAAAAAAACCTAATAAAACAGTGTGAAGAATTGTGATCCAGTTTTGTGAAGATGTTTCTACCTTAAAGCTTGTTTTATTTCTGACCACCAATGAAAAGCAAGCCATTTGGAATTTTCTCTGCAGGGAACAGACCCCGGCTATGTGGCAACTGTTGGATGGCTGGAACTGGAAGCCGCAGCAGCACCATGAGCCAGGGAGGGATGTTCTCAGGGCCTGTGGGCAGTGAACCATGTGTCAGCATGTTGGAAGAGCTGCTGAGGAGCCAGGCAGAGAGCCCAGCAGCAATGCAAGAAGATTTTGAAATCTTCCTGGTAGCAGTCAGGCTCAGTTTCTGTCAGCCTTGTCTCCAGTTTTATTCTATTCAAACTGAAGAGGTTGAATTAAAAAAATACCAGCTTAGAGGCACTGGCTTGCTTTGGCCAGATATTATTTCATTGAAGTGGGGTTTTTTAGTATCAAGTGAACATGTGCTCAAAGTTTTGGTAGCGTGGGGGCTGCATGAATGGCTTCTACACAGGTGCTCCCCTGTGCCAAACACAACTGTTCCAGCCAGCTGAAATTAATCTACTGCAGTGGAATGTACAGCTGAGCCCTTCACCCAAGATGATGGTGCCTTTGTGGAAACATACTCAAGAATGGGCAAAAAAACCCTACAAGGTCAGGGAAGGAGGAGGCTTTCCAGGTGACAGGGCAGAGATATTCCCTCATAACCCACAGAGGACCTACACTGGAGCAGGTGGATATTCCCGACAGGAGCTGTAGCCCCTGGAGAGCAGACAACAGAGCAGGGGAAGATTATGAAATCTAACCAAAATCAACAACTGCCTAAACAGCTTTCATTGAAATCACAGCAAAGTCCATTTTATGAGATGGATACTGCAATCTTCGCTTTACTTTGTGGAGTACTTCTATTTCCAAGTGATTCTCAGCTACAGAAAAAAGACATACAGTTGGTCAGATTCTGTCATTCAACAAAGTTCCTCTCCTTATCTGCTATAATTAATCACTGGCTTCAGAAGCAAAATTGGATGTCCGTATGTTAGCTTTCTGTGATGAATAAAAATGATAGGTTTCTTCACCATTTTTAGGCTTTGGCCCTTCTCTCTTTTAAAGCAAAATTAATGATCTCAAAGAAAAAAAAGATTTAAAATTTATGGCTACTTGATTCATAATCAGTCACTGAAACCACAAAGCAGACATAGATTTAACGTCAAAATTGTGAGGCTACCAAATAATTTACAACTACGTCAGTGATTTAATGTGTCTAGAAGTGCAAAATTATTTAAATAATGGGTAATGTATGTCTTGCTAACCTGTACCCAGTGTATTTCCAATGTTAATAAAAATGGGATAATGGTTGTTCTTCTAGAGGGAAAAGAATTTTAAAACAGCAAAGGACTAATACAGTTGGTTTAATAGGAACAAGATTATAAAAGAAAATAAGATAAAAGATACAATTATAACAACATAGCAGCTAATTAGTAAAATGATACATTTACGGTACAATATTATTTTATTAGGAAAATCGAGAGCAATATGCTTCCTGTGAGTATAGCCAGCTAGTCTAACTGTGTATAGAGTATGGTGCAATTGACTGATTTATCCAGAATACCTACTCCTATGTCCTGGGCAAAATGGTAGTGAATGTGGCATAAAAATTGTGGATGTGCAGATATTAAACTACACTTCTGGAAATGTTCACATGTACTCAAATACTCCTGCAGGATTTTTTTGCATGCACATTTTCAAGGTGTAAAAAGATGTGCAAAATAGAAATGGAAAACCTATTCTTGTTAACTCAGGTGGAAGACATGAAAAGCCAGCCAGAGAACAGAACTTAGAAAACAATGGTTGCAGTTAAAATTCTTAGCAAGAAATTATTGTAAATATTAAGATATTTGAAATGAATATGAGTGTTTGAATAGAAAACTTCTCTTTTTAAACTGACAAGCTCAGACATTGTTACATAGACGCACAATCTCTTATTCTCTCTCCACATAATAGAAGAAAATAATCTGTCAATATTAAAATAAATATATAGAGGGCATATGTGGTCTTGAATTGTGATAATAATTCAAGAATAACTTTTAAGAATCTCATATATTTTTAGGAAGGGGGTGGGAGCTTGGGAACCTGGTCTTACCTTTCTGGCATTTGTCTAAATCTGGCATTTGAGATGGCAACTATGCCATTGATTTAATTGTTTCAATAAGAACTCAAAATATAAAAATCATATACTATCACGAAAAGAAGAAAAAGTCTCTGGCTTTAAGGCAAGTATTACACACAGTATGCATCACAGGCCAGTGAACCTGGTTTATTCCCTCTCTTCAGAAGACTTACCATGCTACACAAACCACTGTTGTCAAGAACCTGCACACTCTCCTTGGCAGAGGCAAGCTTCAACTCTGCTTGAATAATCATCATGAATTATCATCATAATAAATGTCAGTCTTTTCCTAGTCTATGTTTTTCCTTTTACATAGTCACAGTTCTTTTAAAACTTCTGTAACTTTCCAGCAAAAAAAGCTAACAGAAAAAATTTCTTAATTCAAGGACATCATCCAATATCTGCCCAGCCTGTATTTGTGCCTGGGACTGCCCCAACCCATGTGCTGGAAGTTGCACTTGGCCTTGTTGAGCTTCATGAGGTTAACATTGTCCCACATCTCAAGTGTGTCAAGGTCCATCTGAATTCCATCCCTTCCCTCCATCATGTCAACTGCACCACACAGCTTTGTAACATCAGCAAACTTGCTGAGGGTACACTCAACCCCTCTGTCCATGTCACTGGCAAAGATGTTGAACAGGACTGGTCCCAACACTGATCCCTGAGGGACACCACTTATTACTGGTCTCTACTTGGCCACTGAGTACTCTTTGAGTGTGACCATTCAGACAACTCTTTCTCCAGCAAGGTGTTCATCTGTCAAATCCATGCCTCTCCAATTTAGAGACAAGGATGTTGTGCAGAAGTGTCAAATGCCTTGCACAAGTCCAGGTAAATGACATCAATTGCTCTTCCTTTTTCCACCAACTCCATGGCCCCATAGTAGAAGACCACCAAATTTGTCAGCATGATTTGCTTTTACTGAAGCCACGCTGGCTGTCACTGATCACCCCCTTACTGTCCATGTACCTTAGCATAATTACCAGGAGGATCTTCTCCATCATCTTGCCAGGCACTGAGGTGAGACTGACCAGCCTGTAGCTCCCCAGGTCTTTCTTTTCTCCCTTTTTAAAAAATGACAGCTGTATTTCTGATTTTCCAGTCATGGGGAACTTCACCAGACTGCCACGACTTCTCAAATACGATGATAATGGACAATGGTTTGACAATTTTATCCATCAGTTCCCCCAGGACCTATGGATGCATCTTATCAGATCCCAGGAACTTGTGTACTTTCAGATTTCTTAGATGGTGTTGAGCCTGATCTTCTCCTACCAAGGACAGTTTTTCATTCCCTCAGTTCCTGCCTTTATTTTCTGTGAATTGAGCAGAGTGGCTGGAGCTTTTTCCAGTGAAGACTGGGGCAAAAAAGCTGTTGAGTGCTTTAGCTTTCTCCATATTCTGGGTAACCAGGTCTCCTGTTCCTTTCTGGAGAAAGCCCATGTCATATTATTCATAAGTTTTCCCAGTTTTTGTTGAATGATTCATCCTTTGTCAGATAAAGACTTTGGCAGAACAGGATGAAATATTTAGACCTGTAATTTTCATTTAGCCCAAAACCACATGTTCGGTGACAACAAGTTCAAGCTAATTCCAATAGCTATAACCAAAGGCCACCTATGACTTTTAAGAAAATATGAGTTTTCTTAAACATGATTTGAATAACCATCCAGTCCCAATAAAGACATCCCTACTTTTGAATCCTTGAACAGCAGAAAAAACCTGATATTTAACATCTTCGAAGGCTACAAACATCAGGAACTAAAATCCATTCCTCCTCTTAATATGAAATCCTAAAGTCTCTAGAGTATTTTTATTCCTTTTCTAGTTGAAATATAAAATCACAGGGATGTGATGAAAAATACTAACCTTTGGCTACTTTTGCTAAAAGGACACGTGCTCCAGAAGAAAATATCGCAACAAACTGACACCTGCAAGAAGTGATTTCAATAGCAGAGAGAGCATCAGCTGTAAGAAAACACAGTCTCTGCCATGAATTCAGAAATGCAGTCAAAACATCGTTTGCTTAGTGCACTGATAATTTATAACACCATTTGTATTGAATAAAGGCTGCCAGATTAAATAATTTTTTTAGCTCTTTCTTCCAGATAATGCAATCTGCAAACGCTCTTGAATAGGAGTCAACGCAATTTAACTTTACTTGTACAACTACAGATGCTCCTTGCGTACCATAGATTTTCAGTATATAACTTAGTGCCTATATATCAAAAGGCATAATGATATTTTATTGCAGTAAGTGATTTAGAATAAGTTTCTTTTTAATAGTTGTATAAAGCAAATTGGCTGTTGGATCTGTGAATACACACATATATAAATGCCCTGAAATCTAGGGTTTGGTTCTAAGAAAACTCAAATTTTGCTGGTATCAGACAAATAATAGGTTGATATTTTTAAAGAAAATTTGTGTAATGAGATCCTAATTAAAAAGGTTGCATCAATAACTGCACACGTTACCAATGTCCAGGTTTACTTTAGATTTTACTCTGCATTATCCTTCATGAGTTTCTAATGAAAATAATAGGAGTCTTAGATTTAACTTGAACAGGAGCAAGTCATTATATAACTATAAAGTTTTTACCTTTTATTCCTTACAATATTTTGTGAGTTCAAGCAGGCTTCCACAGTGTTACAAGGTCACTTACCAACAGGGAAGCAAACTTTCATGCTCATGTCACCAGTAAACACATGGAAAGAAGTTGCAGAAAAGTAAAGTTGGCAGATAAGTAAAGGAAATGCAAAAAGTGGTTTTTCCAGAGGCTATAAAGATCCATATTGCCTTGCAGAAAATTACTGTAACTGGTAAGTAGCCTATGTCTGTTGTGGAGAGTTTAATCTTTTGAAATTAATGAAGGTATCTGAAGAAAAACACTAGTACAAGCTCCTTCAGGAATATTTTGATAATTGCACATTGTGATCTGGGATTTATATATGAAAACATTTCCCTGTAAGCAACACTAATGGCAAAGACAGCCAGTATCTCTTGAGTCACTGAAGGGATGCAGACAGAATAACATCCTCAGCTTTCTGTTCGTTTCTTGATTTCACTGCTCATTGACTCCCTTATGTTTTTAAAAGAAAAGTTATTGCACATCATTTGGCTTCTTACCACACAAAGTAGTCATATCAGAAACATTTAGTGTGGACTTTTCTGTAAACTAAATCTCCTAGGGTATAGTCACAATGAGGAATTAATTTGAGCCCCTCCTGGAGAAAGCTCTGGGGATAGTAGGGATATTCTTTTCTACCACTTATCCAGGTAACATGGATCTTGCCCCAGGACTCTTGCTCACACTCTTAAATCTGTTAGGACTTCTGCTGCAATGATTATGTAGCTGCCTGGGCATCAGTTCCCAGGACTCTAAATGCTCATCTTTGTAATCAAGTACTGCAATATTAACACAGCATAGTCAAAAAAAGAAAAGATTATTATTTTCTATTTCCAAGTGAGTAAGATTGAAAATGAATTGTACTCTATGGTTGCTATCCTTCTCACACGCAGTACATCTATTAAAGGGGTAGCATCATCTATTTTACGTCAGTCCCATCCTGATATATTTTATAATCTGGTAAATACACAATGCACAATTTGCTTCTTAGCTTTGACTTTTTATTGTCAAATAATATACGATATAAATGGAACTTCTCATTTACCTATGTTATAAACAGATGACTGAAACCAATTTAAAAACAAAAACTATTTTAATTAGGCTGAGAAGCAATAAGCAAAACC
>WYDI02039093.1:0-52519 GCA_009867235.2 Psittacus erithacus | reverse complement strand
CTTAGTTAATAGACTGTTCTTATCTCAACCTGTGGGAGTTGTATTCTTTCGATTCTCTTCCCCATCCATCCGGGAGCCGAGGGAGGAGGTGGGGGGGCAGTGAGTGGGCTGTGTGGCAGGCCTAAACCACGACATTTTCTAATCAAAACACACAGTAAAGTTACCGTATAGCAAGAGCCATGTTTATCCACCTCATTCTTCAAAGTGAATGAAAAAGATACCATCTTTGTAGAAGGTGTATGTGTCAGCATGCCCAGTGTCAGGAGGGGAAGGTAATGCCTTACAGTTTCAGGTAATAATGAGAAGAATACTGACTGCACTTTCACCTCCCCACAAATTCATCCAGAGAAAAGTCTGTTTAAACAGATTCTGTTCAAAACCAGTAGTATTCTAGAGAGCAAACCTCCAGAAAATATATATATGAGTATGTAGATGGTTATGGAGCACCTGACGTGCCCTTACTAAAGTGAAAATAATGTCTTTTGCTGAAACTGGGCAAGTCTTCAACCAGGGTTTCTGTGGAATAAGAGCAGTGCACTTACAAAGAGATAAAGCTTATCAACTTTACTTTCCCCCCTAAATTTACAAAACTATGTTCCTTTTGCTGTAAACCAGCATAAGTCCTATGGATGTGTTAGCTAGGGTCAGAGCTGCATGCCATGAGCATATGCATCCTGTAATGCATTACTTATTGTGCATGTGCCTTCAGCAGTTTTAGAGAAGTTTGACATAAATTCTATAAATACAGCTGTTTTTACAAGTCACAAGACATAATCAGCAAATTTAAAATAAGTTCTAATAACTTATGGTCTGTTTTTTTACAAAGAAGGATCTTTATGGCAATCTTTCTGGTTTGGGTTTGGGCTTAAATTTCAGGCTCATCTGTTCATCTTTCTGAATCAGCAAACTGAGCTCTGTAAGTAACTTTTTATGTTAAGAATAAGCTTACTTTAGAGAATCTTTTAAAACTTTTCTGTAAGATTTGGATTAATACATACAGTTTTTTGTCTTGCACTGTCCTTGTTAGAGACTTGTTGAGTAGGTGGACTCTGGATGTTGTCTGGCATGGAATTTCATGTTTTAGCTCCAAGTAACAGGATGCCAGTCAAACCACAAGCAAACAAGAAAGCAGGTATTTCAAGATGATGGATGTACAGCTTAGAAACGTGCTGAAGCTACCATATTTCAAGCTTCAAGGAGTTTACTCAAAGCTCCAGAGTAATCCTCAGGTTCAAAACTTGATTGTTTTGTTCTGTGTGGAACTGTATAAGCAGACTGGCAGATTTTTGATCGTGATGAAATTCAAGATACTCATTATTGTTCTGTTCAGCTGATGTAATTTCTTAGTGTGTGTCAGTGCCTTGACCTTTCTGTTCATGATGAACGTAACAGTTCCAGGTGTGTTAAGCAAGACTAGGGACAGAGAAACTGTCTTGATATAGTTAAGTTTTGGTCTGGAGGGCAGAGTGGTCTAGAAGGACAACACCCTCGTTATGTCTTACATTGACAGCATAAGTCTCTGCTTAATCTAAGGAGAACTTGGAGTATCTTTTCATTTTCTGTAAATGAAAAGAATTATTCCATTATTGTCTTCTGATGAAGCTAAGCACTCAATGCAACTCCTGTTATGTGACCGTGAGCCAAGGGCTTTCAGCTTTCTCTTGGTGTGATTTGAGTTAAATCTTCTCCTTTCTTTTCTCTTAGGAAGGAGACTGTATTAAATCAGAATTTGCTGGGTTTTTTCCAAGTTCTGAAGGTCTGAATAGCAGAGGAATAGGAAGAATTGTAAGTGGTTGCTAGTGCTTATTAGCATGTTTTTTCTTTTCATCATGATTCAGTTAAGCTTAAAATATCGCTCTCTAATTACTGCTCTGTTTGACACTATCAAAAGGGCTGGGTATTGTTTTACAATTTAGCAACTGTACTATAATTCTAGACATCCTTTTGTGGGCTTTTTGGGGGAGTTTAGGGTTGATTTTAAAAAAAAAAAATCTAGACTGGTATTTTAGACTGGTGGGGTTTTTTTATCAGGATGTACTCAGTATATACTCATCCCCCTTTCCATGATGATTTGCTGTGTGGTGAGGAGCTGAATGCTGAATGCAGAGATAGTATTGGGAGCATCACATATGTGTGGTTATGACAACTGACAGGAGAGCTCAGGCACTGCAGAGAGAGCAGGAATGTCCACAGAACTGCTGCCGATAAAGATTAGTGGATAATATTCTAATTTCCTCAAAATGAAGGGTAAAACGAAAAGGTTATGCAAGGGTGCCTGAGCTAAGTGCCATCAAAAGTCTCCTGTCACGGGGTTTTGCCAACTTCTACTCCCTGTCAGTCAAGGTATGAAGGATGCCTTTTTCTGAAGGCAGTGTTAGGTGCAGTAGTTTCAAGTATTGGGATAACAACATTTAGATAAGCTGAATTCTTAATGTGGTTTTGTGCCTGCTCTTCAAACAGTAACAGAAGAAGAGAGGGTTTTGGTATGTTGTACCTTCATTCTGTGACATAATTAAAGGGAGACAGGTTGGAGAAGCATCAAGTGTACAAGCAAAAGTCTGCTGCCAACATTGCTGCTGGGCTGACTGAAGCAGTTGGGAGGACCTAAAGAAATAACTTTGTGATACATTTGGCTTTGGAGGTGTTTACTTCTAAACAGCTTCCTATTTCCATGCAATTTCCAAGCTGAACCTACTTGATATTGACAGGCAGTATTTTAATGGATAGATTGATTGGACTGGCAGAATGAATTAGCCATCAGCTTGACAACCATAGAGCATTATGTTGTGTATCTGTTTACTCAGCACTGGGTGAAATGCAAGAGTCTATTGAAAATCAGATTTCCATGCTGCTTTGTCAAAGCAAATTTAATCACAGCTAGAACATGTGGCATCCATCATTTCCACTTCAGAAGGCATCAACAGGCACGGATCAGCAACAACAAGCAGTGCTGCCACTGCTGTCTTTGACTCACATGGAAAATTAAATTTTGCCGTAGATTTTTGATAAATGATGCAGCCTCACCCATCAAACATAATTATTTAAGTGTTCTCTATTAAAGAAATCCCCAGTAGCTTTGTATCTAGAAGCAAGGTGTTACTCCATTTGACTTTGAGACACTTCTGATGTGGGTTAGGCTTTCAGATATTGCCTTTGGAGATTAGGCACTGCATTGTGTTTGTTTTTCTTAGAAATCTCAGATCTACTTGACTTCCTTTTTTGATGTGTGTTTTAGTGACGAGCTCAGGTACATGTTGTAATTTATTCTCTGAAATGTCTCATCACTGCATTTCTTTCTACCCTCATGCAGATCAGGATAGTAAATAGTAAGAAATCTCAAGGTATCTCAAGGTAACTTTAGGAGTAAAACATGCAGGTAAAGATGCAACCAGTTGCTTTGTTCATGCCTCAAGTATGGTAGAGAGTATTTCAAGTGTTCATAGAGTCATAGAATGGTTTGGGTTGAAAAGGACCTGAAAGATCATCCAGTTCCAACCCCCTGCCATGGAATACCTTCCACGAGACCAGGTTGCTCCAAGCCCCATCCAACCTGGCCTTGAACACTGCCAGGGATGGGACAGCCACAGCTTCTCTGGACAACCAGTTCCAGTGCCTCATCACCTTCATCATAAAAAATTAACTCCTTATATGCAATCTAAACCTACTCTCTTTCAGTTTAAAGCCATTCCCCTTTGTTCTTTCACTATAGGCCCTTGTAAAAAGTCCCTCTACAGATTTCCTGTCAGCCCCTTTAGGTACTGGAAGGCTGCCGTAAGGTCTCCCAGAGCCTTCTCTTCTTCAGGCTGAACAGCCCCAACTCTCATAACCTGTCTCCCTCCATACAAGAGGTGCTCCAGCCCTCTGATCATCTTCATGTCCCTCTGGACTTGCTCCAACAGGTCTATGTCTTTCTTATGTTGGAGGCCCCAGAGCTGAACACAATACTGCAGGTGGGGTCTCACAAAAGATTTATGTAAAATGTTGAAAAACATTTTAAGTTTTAGTTCTGCACATTTTATTTAAAGAAGTTTTCGTCTCCTTTAATTTATCACAGACACTGAAACTACTCTAGTTGAAAAGCTAATTAATGCTTTTTTTCAGGTGATCTTTTTTCCCATCTCCCGCTTCCATTAAAAATGGCCAAGCATGTGTTTCATAACACCACTATATTGCTGTCATACTTGTTAAATTTTAATCCAAGATCTTAATGCCTCCATAACTCTGAGTCCAAAGTGTTTGCCTTCCAGAGATGAAGAGAACAACGCAGTGTTTCTAATTCCTACTAATTGAGCTATGATTCTTTAAGATTGTCTCATGTCTTGTACTGTCTTTGTAATGTTCTCAAAGATTATGTCATTAATTGATAGAAGCTCATAGTCATTAATGGGTCTGAAAATTGTTTCACATTTACTATTTTGAATTACAGTACTGCTCAAAAAATATCTTGCCTATAGACTAGGCAAGTTCAAGTAATAATGCTTGCTGGTTTTCTGTGTTTCCTCAAGCATCAATATTCAGCTGTTTATATATGGTTTTGTACTTATAAAATTTCTAAATGGCTTTCTTTTATAGCATTAATATTAGTGGTATCAATATTTTGAATCAGATATCTGAATAAGTTTTTTTTCCTCTTTCCTTGAGACAGGCTTTCCTTTACATTTCCACTGACAAAAACTACACAGGTATATGGTGATAAGCTATGCATGGTGATTAAAATGTAAACTTTTTTGCATTGATATAAAGCAACGTCTCAATTAGAACACATGGTAATATTTATTTCATGTAGATTAGAAATCTGGACTTGCTATGTTAGTTTGAACTACTTCGCTGCTTTATGTGAGGTGATTCTTTTATTGTAGTCAAAGGGGAGAATACGTACTCCAAGGGATGATTCACCATTCTGAGACAGGCACCTAAAAGAGGCCAGGTGAGTCACCTTTTGGAGGTATTATTCCTCTCTTGACTGTAAAATGTGCCTGGGGTGAGTAGTGATACCTGGGAATTTTAAGCAATAAGCAGAATTTGAGGGGTAAATGTGCCAAACAAGCATTGTCTCTTTGATATATGCCTCAACACAGATGTATTGCCAGGACTGCTGGCACAGTACAGGTGTGTTGTATACCTGCTGCTGGGAAAGGTGTAAGATGATGTGGCTGATGCTCATTCTGTGATTTTTACCGATGCTACACAAAAGCTGCACCAGCAAATGTGTATTTAAAGGCTTACGTGCCCTAGCTTATTCCTTACTCTCCCTGGTAGTTGCCCGCCAGATGTACTGTCTGAATTTTCTGTTATCTGCACTTAGATGTCTGTATCGAGGACATTTGTGTAGAGTGACAGTTGAATACATACAAAACCTAATCAATCCCTAAGGGTGCAACAGTTTTGTCTCTGTCAAACTGGTTTATTTCTGTTTTTCTTAGAAAAATATGAAGCTGATGAAGTATAGCTTACCTTTGAACACCAAAAGGTGTCTCTTCCCAAAGGCTGAAGATGTTCAAGATTTATGACTTTTTCTGCTGTCTGATTTGCCAGTCTGCATGATTTGTGATGAGCCTGTTCCTACACTAGCTATCAGATTGTCCTTTTCAAACTAGAGTCTCTTGTGTTAATAGTCAGTGCAATTCATAATTACTTGTCACTGAGCCTGACTAATATCTGAGTGCATTGATGTATATCAGTGTTGTCCAGGCAGCAGGTCTCGTTGATCCACCTTCTTCTGTGTAGGTCTTATAACTTAAAGGTACACTCAGGGTGGTAATAGTAACTTAAAATTTAGAGACCTGAATTTTAGAAGCCTAATTGGCTATGATGGAGGTTAGCTGTGGTGTCTGATCATAAAAGTGAAGAAGTGTGGACCGTGATAGTAAGCACAGCATGACTTTCTGTCTCCTTGCAGTAGCTCCCATATACAGTTTGTGTGCCTCCTAATGTTGCCCAACATGAAAATTGGTTGGTTTGTCTGTCTGTGTACGCCTGAATTAAGTGTTAGGCTGCTCCTTTGGGAATGAATAGTGAAGAAACTGCTCAGTTTATGTGTTGTTACTTCATGCTGCAGAGCAGTTTCATTGGATTTTCAGAACAAGGCTGTTCTTGAATGCTGAAGCAACTTGTTGATGCAAACCTACAAAACTCAATCTGAGCAGTAGTGACTCTGAACTGTCTGGAATGGTAATATACCTGAGTGCTTGGGATTGCTGCCTTTACCAGCATATTTGGTTTATTGAGACCATGCACATATGTGGTTTTTTTTCTTGGATATGATAGAACATATCTTTCAGTTTGCATTCTTCACTCATTTCTATTCATGAGAACAGCCTAATTAGAACTTTCTGGAATAAAAAGATGAGTTGAGGAAGAAAATTCACTTGGATTGTAGCCATCAAGTCTAGCAAAGAAGTAACAGTGTTCCCTCAACTTTTTGAGTAATGAACTGAAATGAAGATAAAGTAGCTGAACTGCATTGATGAATAATTTTATTCTGGCTTATTTTAAAACAAATAACATTTTCTTACATTTCTATTGCAAAATTTCCAGCCATTCTCATGCTGTAGTGTCCTGAAACTATTAAATTTATGAAAATCTACATTTTTATGACATTTTTACTAATACAACTGTGTAAAAGAAGTTGCTTTTTTAGATTTGATAGCTGCTTTATGTGCAGTGCAGAAAAGTGAGAGATAGGTTTAGTTGGTGTTTCGAACAAAGTGAAAAAGTTCTCTTCCCGATGCATCTTTTTATTCAGTAAAGAGACTCGTGTCCAGTTGAACAGTGTCATGTTGGGATCTTGTTAAGGTATTGCTCCACTCTATTGACTCAAAGGCTTTTTCATCATTTTATAGAGCTTATAATCACATGGTCTCAATCGTTTAAGGAGTAAAGTAACAATTTCTTACGCCTTTTGCTCTTGTGTATATATATCTATCAAGCTTCAAATTATATGCAGTCTCTCTACAGCAGTTTAACAAGGGAGGAGTAACTGCATGAAGCAGCAGTAAACATTTGCAAGCTAATGCTTGCCAATTATCACTTGGCTAAATGCATCTTAAAGACCAGTGCATCCTGATTTGCTTCAGTGATAGTCTCATAAGTGATGCAAATGCAATTGAGAGCTCACAGTTCTGGAAGAATTGATTCTAGGGAAACCTAGAGGAATGGAGATCTGGGACTAGAAATAGCTGCTTGATTGTTCATGGAAGCCTGTGTTTTTAAGAAAGCAAGATGTTGCTTTCTCTGTCAGTTTTTTTTTGCTGTCTTTTTTATGACATGGGATGAAAGTGGAAAGCATTAATGAAAGCACACATCTATGGTAGAGGAGAACACCAAGACTTTTAATATAACTAGTGACGTAAGTGTAGCATGACCTGTGTTACCATCTGTCTCTAAAGGAAAAGAAATCTCTCTTCAATTTTTGTGTCGGTAATTACAGACCCTTGCACTTCAGAGCCTGGGCTTTGGTTGTTTCCTCTCCTGTGAGTGATCCCTGAGTGTACAGTCTTCATTCCAGAGTAATCCTCACTTGTACTGGAGTCTCTTCAGGGGACTCCAGAAGAAAGGGAAAAATGTCTTCATCAGTCATGTGCCATAAGTTGGCAGGTAAATTCAATCAAAATCAGCTTCCAACTCATCCTTTCCTCCTGAGTAATTTGAAGGAAAGGTACTGCACTTCATTCTGTTTCTGAAAAACTTGTGTGTGATGACTCTGGGACTGCACGTGGTATTCTACTTCTGCCTTTAAGTTGTGTCTACATTTCCCATAAAAGGTCATACCTACAGTTTCTCCTCAGTTACAGGTTATCATTCGGACGTGGTGTAGACTTGATTTTTTTTCCTTTTGCTAAACACAGGAGTGAGGTTTCCTTGAAATGCGCCATACTGGGTCCTTTGAGTCACTTGGGTAGTCTGTATAAGTGTGTTAGGTGAGCTAACACATGAGGTAATGGTCTGTGGTGGCTCCTCCTCTGGCCCATGGGTCCCGCTTTAGCTCCTTCCTGGAGGGTCCTTTTTTGGCTGCTCCCTGGAAAGTCCAGCTTTGGTTCCTCCCCAGAAAGTTCCGCTTTTAGAACTCCCCAGAAAAGTCTCAACCCTTGGAGACCTTTCTAGATATTGCTGGTCACTTCTTCCAATGCACACTCACTGGAATGAGTGTGCGTTTTTGTCAGTTAAAAAGCCCGAGCCTCATGTGATGCAAAGAAGCAGAACTTCATACCATCCAGGTCAACATTGCCTCCATGGGGATGCCCGTTGCGGTAGATCCTGCCTCCTTGCACTGCAGTGGTGATCCTCGGAGCTGGTTTCCTGATCATCCTCACAGGGTCCTTGGGGGGTTGGTAAGTTATCCATTCTTCAGAAATATCCTTTACTGTATCTGTTAGATTCTCTATATTTTCTTATATTAATAAACTAGTTGAGAGTTCTCTATTTGTCTTCGTTTTCTCTCACCTAGAATCCTCGAACTCTGGAACAATAAGTCAATAGCTCATCAGTAAGCATCAACCTAGTAAGGCCTAGTATGCTGTGAATTGCCTGAGATGATCCAAATCACAGAGAAGACCTCTTCCTGTTCCAGCTGCTGTCATTTCTTGTCTCCTGTAGCCCCTATCTGCCCTGTTTAAGGGCAGGCAGTTGATCTTGAGCCCTCTTTCCCTACACAGCTGTTGGAAACTATCATCAGTTTTTGGGAAGCTGGGGGATGGGACTGAAGTGCAGTGCATGGTTTCACTGTATTCTGCCCTGCTCTGCCTCAGAGTTTCTGGATTGAAGTGAGGTTAATTTCTGGCTCTTATTCTACAAGAGCCTGGATATGTCCTTATGTATGCTTATGCAGCTGCACGCTCTGGCAAGGTCACAGAGTGGCAGTTAATTTTTGGGAGATCCTAAACGTGGATCTGTTCATGGCAAAACAGATGAAGGCTTGTTCCTAGTTTCCTTATTTATACTGTGAATAAAGCTTCAAGTGAGACCTTTGAGGTAGATATGCATAGATCTTTCTCTTATAATAGGCTCCCTGAAGAAGACAAAAAGCTTTTGAACTCAAGCCAGATTTTATCTGAGTCAAAGCTAGAATAAGTAACTTCTTAAATTCAGGAAACCCGGAGTAGCTAGATAAGATGGAATGAAAAGAAAATATACATAATTTTTGTTGGTTTAAAAAATCTGCTACCCACTGCGTCTGTTCAAAAGTGTTTTGCTTCCAGGCAGTTTAATGGCTGTAAACAGCAGCAAATGCTGGAATGACTCCTGTGGTACTGAGGAATTTGCCCTCCAGCTGTCTCTGTGAGGTGTGGGTGTTCACTCCTAACTCCGAGCAGTCAGTATGTGAGCTGCAGCATCCCCTTTCTGAGCTGTGACTTCCATTTCCCTTGACAAGCACTGCAGACTCTGGAAGATGGATGCTTCTTGCTATGCTCAGTAGTAACCCAGAAGAAAGGTGATCTCCTTTCCTTTCCTATCTTTTGGGTTTTTTCAGGGGAGGGAGGGAGTTGTGTTGGGTTTTTTTCGTTTTCTTCTGATTTTTTTTCCAAGGAAGATGACACACTCTTGCAAAAATATAAGCAAGTGTATACACACATTGAAGTTTTCCTGTTAAGATCTAACATGTGCTTTCTCCACACTCCCTCGTCAACCAAAGTAAAGTGTATACTGAAGGAAGGCTATGTCAAAACTATTTTGTAGCTTCAGACGGATGAAATGCTTAAGCTCATCTACCTTGTCATGCTGTCTGTAAAAGGATTATGAACCTACCTCTAGGCACGAAGAGTTTCATATCTCTGTATTAGAGCCAGATTCTTCATTCCACTTCTAGAATGGCTGGTTTGTCCGCAAAGAAACTGGCAGTTCAGGGTATTCCGCTGAATTGCAGAAAAGGAGCCACCAGGATGATGTGCTTTATTTAATAGAGGTTTGTGGTTTTTTTTGCAGTGCTGTCATAGCCACAGGTACCTCCTATGAGAACACAAAGTGTCCTGAATTACTGTTTCCATCTTAAAAAAACATTCTTCATCTTAATTTTTCGAGATCACAAAAAATTAATTGCTGTTATTCGTGAGTACATAAAATCTACTTCTGACATTATTGCATCTTACTAGAAACTCTATGGGTCAAATTTTGTCCTATTAGGTTGCAGGGGATATTATATAAACTGATTGCGACTTGCTTGCAAAAACACAACTATCATATGCATTATATCTTCTAGAATATAGATGGAAGTCCTTCCATTTGAGCCTTCTTAGGCAATATTATGCAGAGATTGCTGGCAAATATTAACTCTATAGGCATTCAGTTTAATTAGAATATTCCTCATTTTCCCTGAATACATTATTCACTATAGCTACAGGTTGGCTCATATCTTTAGTATCACTGAAACCCTACTGTTTTACCCTGGCAGGGCAAAGTCTTTCAGGCCCTCACTCTATTTTGTAGGCTGACTGGGTAGGAACTAGACCTCAACAATACCAAACTTTCTTCTTCTGATTATGCACCTCTCCCTGGCAGATACCTTTCTTCCTTTATTAGAGCTTCAGGCTACTCCAGCTATTGGTTGACAAACTTCTCAGTGTTGGGGGTCTGCAGAGAACTGGCCTGGTAGTTTACTTGGAACTTCCAGACACCATTGTTCCATTGCTGTGGATGATGAGGACTTGAGTAAAGCTCTCCTTGTCTGTATGCTTACATTCTCTGTCTTTTAGACACTGATGGACTCGAAAGTATGTGCATCATACGCACACGAAAGAGCAAGGGTCACGTTTAACAACCTCAAAAAGTGTGTACAAATGGATACTTGTGTAGGACTGCAGATAGTGGTGGAGTCAGCAGATGCCGTTGAGGAAGAGTGTGAGTGTTTGCCTGTGCACTCAAAATTGCTGCCTTGCTGTACAGTGCTGGTGATAGATAGCTTAGTGAAGTGATCTTTGAAAAGACAAGGAAGAAGGAAATGGAAAAAGTGAGTCCAGATGAAAAACTAGTTGTCACATCTTGCAAAAATGATTGATGATTCAAAAGGAATTTTTGCCTGCGATGAATGAATATAGAAACACATAAATCTGAAATAAATAAAATGTTGCGACTTCAGTGCTGCTTTCTCTTTCCTGGTTTCCTCTGTTTTTTCCTTCAGCCTCTCACTTCACTGCCCCTCTCCTCCCCACCCTGTGATTCTCCATTTACTTTTCTTCCCTGAGAGCACATGGTTAGTCTTTATCATCTTTATATTCTTCATGTATACCCCATATTGATATTCTTTCCTTTCTACCTGTTCTGCCTCTGGTTTGTTCTTCTGTTTATTCTTCTGATAGCTAGAGGAATCTTGCTTCTCCCCTCTTTTGTGGCAAGCATCATGTTAGATGGACTTCTGTAGTACTTTTATCTCTGCCTCTTGGGCATGCGTAAGATTTAAATCCACAGTGAGGATGATCATGTAACCTGAAGTGTGACCTCTTAGTTGGGTCTAGCTCAATGAGGCCTGAAACTACGGCTATTAACTTGTCATTAACAATTATGAAACCGTGGAAGCTCTTGAGTGTGTAGTAAATTAAAAATAATAATATAGACCAGAATCAGTAAAATTAATACAGCATATAACTATAAGCTGAACAAAAGTTTCAATAAAAACATTCAATTTTGCCTGTACAAGTAGCTTTTTGAAAATGAGAATATATTACTTAAGTAAGCTAAAAAAATTAGTCTCAGGATTGTGAAGTTTCCCATCCTATGACACTGCAATAGAATTTTGTAAAGCCTTCCTCCACTGAAATTAGCAGGTTTATTTTTGTACTAGATAGTCATATTTTAGTATTCACCTTGTGCAGAATATTTTGTACTCTTAACTTATTAGCAATTATTAGAAATAATAGGGAATAATGTTTCTTGTGCCATTACCCTAATATTGCTTCTTGTTCTAATTCTTACGTTTACTTTTAAATACAGAGATAGGTCTTTAACTGTGTAACACTTGGAGAAAGATGGAGTCTTATAATAGAGATTTTCAAAGTTACTTTTTTTTTTTTTAGAGAATGGGTTTGTATAATCTCAGTTTGGCAGTTATTTCTAATAAATCCATATTGATTGCGTGCTTATGGAATGTTCCTAATATAAAATATGTTGGGTAGAGAACAACATTTTAACTGATTATAGCAATAATTTGTCTGTATGCTGCTTTATTTTCATACTAGTGTATCTTCAACCTGTCAGTGACCAAAAGGATATAATGTAACATTGTTTTGAAGAAGGTACCTGTATTGGTCTATAAAAAAGTAACCGTGAAAGTGTTTTGCTGCATATATTCACCCCAGATGACTAGTTCGTTTATAAATGTCTACGCTGTAGAGCTCTGACAGGCTCACAGTGAATCTCAGCTCTAGATTCCCTCCATTTTCACTTGAGTAAGAGAGATGCTTTCTGGGGCAATTAATCCACCCTAAAATAGCCAGCTGTATACGCCATACATACTAATTGCATGCTAATATATGTAATATTTAGCAAAGATAGCATGGCAAGCCCTTGGGAATAAAAACTGACACATAAAGCAGGTGAAGAGAAAGTATATTCATCATGGTGGAGCAACATTGTTTCGAAACTCAACCTAACTCAAGTTTGGAAGAAGCAGCAATTGAGCATGAGTTCCTGTACTCTGCATTTCATTTTACCTGTGCACTTACTGCTGGTAAGTGAATGGTGTGTGGTTTGTTATGGCTCCTTTGTATTTCTTGCTTACACCAGCCTAAACCTCTCCTCAGCAGTTCTTCGCTGGTGTATACAATCAAAATAAGGGGTGCAACCAATAGATGGAGAGGAGCTTTATTCATCTCTATGTCACCCTGTGAGGCTGCACAATTCTTCGTTGGGCTCCCTGGTATTGTAAGGATGTTTTGAAACTAGAAAGGTGTTACAGTGGGCTGCTGCAATGAGCAGGAGCTAGAATCTGCATCCTGTTTGAGTGATGTTGGGGAAACTGGGCTTTTCCAGTTCTGAAAAGGCTAGAGCACTCCAATATAGCCTTGAAATGGTAGTGCTGAGGAACATAAGTGGCAATGGCAGATGATGTATGAGGAGGTTTAGGTTGGACATTAGAAGAAGAACTTGAATAGCTGTGTTGTGCAGCACTGGGGCAGGTTGCTGGAAGAGGTGGTGAAGTCTTTGTTTTTCATGTTTTTCAGGACTTGGCTAAATAAAGCCACAGGTGACCAACAGTGTTGGTGATAGTCCTGGTTTGAGTGGGACACTCTTTGGACCTCAGAGTTACATGGTTTCATGGCACCATTTCTACAATTTTGTGCTTTTCTGTTTTAGAAGATTATGTTGCTGTGATGTCCCTTTTCCGACTCAACCTCTTCTTTGAAGAGCAATCCTACTGCTTGTACAATCCCAGTGATTGCACCTAAGAAAGCATTAATGCAAAAAAGTTGAGGAAAAACTGGCATTATGCCTCACCTGGAAGGTTCCTGTGTTTCGGTGTTAATATTGCTCATTTCTAAAAGATTCTGCAACTGATATTTTTTTTTCTTTTGTTGCTAGGGAAGGTCTCAGTCTACAGACTGCAAGCGAAATTGCAAACTGTGTGGAAAATTTGCAATCACAAAACTGTGATTTTAATTGCAAGGTAGTAAGAGACAAGGTAGCTGGTGTCTCAGACCCTAGATGACCCCCTCATTTATGTTTTTTATGTGTGCTTAGAAGCAGACAGATAATCAATGTAGTTTTAAGTGCAGGTGTGTTAAATTTACTTTAGCTCCTATGAACCAGGGGACAACTGGTATAGTAAACCACTAGTATCTAAAAGTTGCACATCAAGCCTTGTGGCTTCGATGACTCCCCTATCTGTAGCCTGTATAAAATGACAATAAAAAACCTTACTCTCTTTGCTAGTTAAAGTCTCATAACCGTTTGAATTCCTAGGGAAGGTCTTCTGGAAAGAAGTTGAAACACTGATTGACTTCAAAGTGCTTCTGTGAAAGGTTTTGAAATTTGTCTCCTTTTAAACCTTGGCTGACAAAATTAGTTCTGAAAGTAAAAATGTTTGATAGAGTTTATTTGGAAAGCATATGCTTGCTGAGTCAGAGTTCATGGGATTAGAATATTGTACACTGATTATATCAGTCAGCAGCTGTGGCTCTGATTCATGTGCCAGGTTTACATAAAAAAGGATATTTCTTCTGGGACCAATCAAAAATATTAATATTTGATCAAGGAATTACTAGCTGAATCTTTATTAATTGCATAATGAGATGTTCAGTGACCTTTATTTAAGATAATTCTTTAGAGACTTAAAATTAGCCAATTTAAGTCTGTTTCATTTAGAGTAGACTAACCTCAGAAATATCATTAGGAGCTAAGCATCTGTTCATCAATCAAAAATCTCTTTAGTTGATACTTCTTACGAAGAGAGACTTCTAGATTAAGTAACTCCACCAAAATAGCAAATTTTTCTGAACATTATCATATATGAAATGAAATTGAAGGATATATCTCACCCTAGGGCAGAGGTAAAGATAAAACTTCATTGTGGAGGATGGAAGTGATTAAATTGCTTTTATCAAGTTACTGTATATAGAATATGTTATCCACTCTTTCCAAAACCTCTGCAATCTTGAGAATAATGTATTCAATGAAGATGGGATTTCACTGTAGGATTTTACGTACTTTATTCTCTACATTTGCTTAAGAAATTTCATGTGCCTTTAATCTCCACTTGGTATGTCTGGCTAAAATATGGTAATAATTATTTTCCAAAAATGTCAGACTACTATAAGGTAGACAGCGGCTATAGAAATGTATAAATGATGCTGTATGTCTAGCTTGGGCCTGAGTAAAGCCCACTGACTTCAGTGAAGGCTGTAGTGCAAGCTACAGGCAAGACTAAGTAAGCATTCTTTCAGTTTCAAGGTCCGTCTTCATTAACCTAATATTTCTCAAATTTAGTGTATTTTGGGAAAATTTTCTAATCCCATTAGCTATCCAAATATGAATTTGGAATATTTCCACAGAGCTATCTTTTTTACTGTCATAAGAAAATAAGCATTTATTTTTTATATATTCTTGGGCTCTTTCTTTCCTTTTTCGTAAATTTCATTGGTTTGTGAATCTAATTTCTTCCCAAAAAGATCCTTTGTAAATTGCAGATACAACTCTCAGCCATAAAATTTTATGAAATCATTGCCATTTTTATGGAGGATTGTTTAAAAGCTGGAGAGAAGGAAAGACTCATACCTGTTAGCTGTAATCTTGAGAGTTACCTAAGCTAGCAATCTGGTCATGTTGGGCTTCCTGGGGAGCAAGCAGAAAGCGGGTTCAGAAACAAATCGGGATGGTTCAGCAATCATGTGGTCAGCTTTTAACACTGGCCTTTCATTTAAGTTATATTTGTATTCAAAATTTGACAGAAGTAAAAATTACTCCCTTGGGTTTGCACACTGATTTTATTTTAAGTGCTTTTCCGGAATGATGTGCCTTCGAACAAGCCAGTTTGTAGGCATTTTTCTGGCATGGCAAGCTGGACAGGTATTTTCCTATTTTGTTCGAATTGTTAGTCTCCAGACAGAAAAATTAATAGAGAATGCAGCATTGTCTTTCACCAGGAGAATGCATCTATAGTGAAAGCGTTGCCACTGTCTGATAAATTGTGGAGTGCAGTGGGTTTTCTTAATCCCTTAATTTTCCTGCTTAAAATGTGTAGAAAATTTACCAGCGAACCTACAGTAAGTATCTTTAAATAAAAACTTTAAAAGCTGTAAATGTAAAAAGAGAATTTTCTGTTTCACTTTATTGCTCCCTCCTTTTGCACATCCATATACTGCAGTCTTTAAGAAAATGTCTCCAGTGAGACTCATTTTGTATTTAGTGTGCATGTTGGAAAGTGAATGAGAGTGTGTGTGGAGTTCACCAGTTGCAGGGTCCAGAATGTGCTTTGCTTATTTTTCCCTTTGTAGTACACATGCTACTTGTTTTTTGATAGATGTAACTTCTCTCCATTTTGTAAAACAGCAATATAGGAAAGACAGGTATTTTTGAGTAGTGCAGAGAACACTGTCTGAAAGGATCTCAGCTACTTTAGCATTTCCTTGAAGTAGAAAACACAATCCGGGGGAAAAAAGCAATACTCCTTGCTGAAGGCTTCTGAGCAGGGGATGTGCAGCAGAACTGTGCCTTAATCAATGACAATATCTGTTTTTCTAGCCACTTCACCTTGTATTTTGTGGTCTTATTTTGAAATAAAAAAGAAACCAAGCCACAACAGAACAATGCAACCTGTCATTTGAACCTGTGTTTGGTGTTTGCACTGAGTATAGTAAATGAAAGCCATAAAAAATAAATATGTCAGTGATGAATCTGTGGCCACATACTTAAATGAGTTGAAAGGGACACAGCCAGAACTTTGTCCTTTCTGCCTCAAAGGTAGTTGTAGTTGCAAATTTAAGAAGGTCTTTAGGAGGCGAGGCTGGGAATTTTGCTTGTTTTGGTTTTGCTTAGCTTGGATCTTTTATTTGTAACATAAAAACTGTAGTTATGTTGTATAGAAATTTGACTGCAAAGGAGGTTATATATAAAACAACAATATTTAGGACAAACCACAATGTTTTCTTTTCATTCCATCTCTGCTATTTAAAAGCAATATAGTAGGCTAGCTAGTAAGTCTGTGAAGAATCTGATAATCAAGGGTCTTTTGGGCCTAGAAATCAAATCTCTTTAGCGACTGTTTATCGAGACTGTGTTTGTGTTTGAACCCTAGATGGTTTCACAACAGATGCATGGTTTACTAAACTGGTGAGTCCGCATGTTTTTCTTCTGTTTTAGTCTTTGGAGCTACTAAAAGGATTCTATAAAAAGGAAACACATACATTTAAAATACATCTGCATGAATAATTAGAATGTTCCTCTGCATAAAAATACACTCATCAGCGTTGAACGTCATGGCCATGAAGATGACTGCATCAACCTTCTTGTTAGCAGGAAGTAAGGAAACAAGAATGTATCTATCTGTTGCTTCATACTAGTTTTGCCTTCAAAGAAATCAATGCCAAACTTTGGAAAGACACTGAGATTTTTTTAAAAATACAGATTTTTTTAAAACTTTCATTTTCTTTTGGTTGATGAGGCCTCTTTTCATCAGAAGACCAGTAGATTGCATATATTTTGCTGCATTGTTTGCAGGTTTCCTTTTGATGCCTGTAATGCCATGGAACTTGAGTTAACGCAAAGCTTGATGGTTTTTATGCTTTAAAATAATTGGTATGGGTTTCTTTCCTGGTAAAACTGGGAGAAGAAATTAATGAGAGATCTTATTTCATTTGCTGCTTTAGTGCTTAGCTTTTCTGGACTTTCTTTTTTTTTTTTTCCTTCATTTCCCTTAATTCTTCCTTATCCTACTCTAGTGATGGGCTTTTGAATGCTAATTAGTAACCGCAAAAAAATAGCTCATGCTTCTAGGAAGAGATTAGGTTTCTTGTTCTGATAATATATAGTAAAGGAGTTTTATTTTGCATTGTGTCTGTTGTACAGTTTGTACCTCAAGAATTCAGTAATTAACGAGGGAGGAGATGGGGAGGAAATATCCTTGTGGGGAGAAGGTGCTATGAGGTTTCCTTGTTTTTATCAGTGAAGACATGCAAGACTGCAATTCTTTTTTCTTGTTTAATTTCAATCAGGAAGCTTAATCATTTTAATGTCAAGTTAAATGATGGTGCATTTATGATTTGGTGCATTTAAAATTTGCTTCTGTTGTAGCAGAAGCTGTTTTGTTAGCATCCCTGTCAAGGCTTGAACCTACTGTCATAGTTCAGAAGGAAATGTGTTGGGGTTTATATGTATTGTAAAAATAAGGTACAAAGGCTAACTCAGTGCTAACTCATGCTTGAAGGCCTGTGATTACAGCGCCTAGTCACTTTAATTTCAGTAGCTTTTCGTAGCAGTGTCTAATTTGGTAGGATCATTTGGTTTGCTTGATGTTTCTGTCCTTGAGAGTCTATGAGTCTGATTTCTGTTCTGACAAGAGGGTTCACACAGAAGTCAGGCTTCTAACTTACAAAGGCTCTGGGGCCCTAGTAGCACGTTCTTGTGAGATTTGATTAAACTTCTGTGCTTACAGTTTGCAATATATGTGCCCTTCACTTACTTTTTAGTATAATATACCCTTACTTTTTAATATAATATACCCTTATTTTTTAATATAATGAATAGTCCACTGAGTTAGGCCAGTGCAAGTGTAAGCTCTTGTGGATGTGATAGCTTGAGTAATGCTGGGCAGAGCTTTAGAAGAGCAATAGGATGCTCATGTTCATAAATTCCTCTTTGCTTAAGATCATTTACAACACAAAGCTAAAATAACAATTAAAGAAGTGGTGTGGTGGGTCCTGGTGGCTGTGTCCACACTGCTCCCAACCACAATAGAAGGAGCACACTTCTGTGTTTAGCAGTCTCCAAGTCAGTGCAAGGATGCCTTTGAGCATTCCTGTTAGGATTCAAAGCTGCACAAGTACACATTAGTGACACACTAACCTCCAGGGTACACTAGGGCTCATGGGATCCTGCGCATTTCCAATGAAGCTTTTCAAAAGATAGGAGAATCCAACTTTGGTCATGTCCCTTTCTTTTCCTGCGCTGTCAGAAGTAAGAACGTTTCTAGAAATGGTTAACCATCTCTACTTAGCGTGCACATTACTGAACCCCAGTGATACACACTGTCATTTATGACTGAGGAAATGGTTTGAGATGTTTTAAATGTAATGGCCTAGCAGTTTATTTGAAGAATGCTTTGTTCACTGATGGTTTCTGGTATGAAAAGTCAGAAAATGAATGCAGTTTTAAAGATTCTCTGAATTTACCTCCTGTTCTCACTGAAGAGATTCACAGCCTGGCAGGTAACTGTCTTTAAAATCTTTAGTATAAATATCACAGGAGATTATTTCTAACTAAACCAAAAGTCTGCAAAAATGACATGGACAGAGAGCAAATAGAATAAAGTTATCTGTTTGTGAGACAATTCAGTTCAAAATAGAAGACTACACTCAGTATTTTTCTTCTCTTTTCAGAAACTGTAGGCAATCAAGTGTTTATCCAAAATGCAAACTCAAATAGCTGTCAGCTCTTTGTCAGTAATACAGGCAAAGCAGTAAAGTGTAAGATTTTCTCATCAGACAGCCAGAGACAAGTATGGTGTAAAGTTTTTCTGGCCAGTCTCCCTGGCTTCAGAGTCTTCTCCCTGCAGTAGTGTCTCTGAAAACTGGTTGTAGCCCAAATACTGTTTGCTTTACTTTCTTCAGTTCTAGCAGAACGACTGCCCTATCTTCCTCTGGAGGAGGAGCAGGCTTCCCTGTGAGTCTTGGTTATGGTAGGCATTTTCATGGTGCAGTAGAGACAAAGCAAACCCAACTTTGCTAATGCCTTTTTCTTTTGCTGCACTGTGAGAAACAAGAATGTTTCCATAAATGATTAATCATCTCCGTTTAATAAAGCTATGCCACAATTTCCTGTAAAAACTGATGGAAAGAGATGTCTGTCTCTATTCTGCGTTATTAGGTCTATGGAAACTTAGGAGGACTAAAGAAGATTTTGGAAATTAATTGGTTCGTCCAGTTTGTCATGAAGCAACTTCCAGTGTGACATTTCTTCCCCAGAATTAGCAGTTGTAGCTTGAGAGGCTTCTTTGGTATTTATCCCTGTGGAGAACATTTGATCCAAGACAGAAAGGATTCCACAGAGCTTGTTAGGCAAAATGATACTCAGCAGTATTAATGGTCCTCAATGAAACCAGGTTCTGCAAGGTTTCATAAGGGTGTCTTTTATATGACAAACATTGTTCCCATGGTGTTGCTGGGACTTAAAGATCGTGGAATCAGTTCTTGTTCTACATCTCTTTTTTTGAAGGCAGTTCTGTCCACCTTACAGAGAAGGTTGAAGTTGCCTGATTATGAGATTATTAGGCTTAGGAGATGACAAAGATTGGATGTTGGTATTGCTGTGTCTTTGTCCACTGTATCTTTTATTTATTTGTATGATAGTATTGCACGGTGCATTAAATAGCTTGTTGGCATTCCAACAGTCTTTGCAGCAGTCCAAGTTAGTATTTGCAAACAGATTCCATCAGAGACCATCTGTTTCTTGTATTTCCTTCTTATTTGCACTCTTTGCACTTCTTATTTTACCAGTATTAGTAGTTGTAGACAGGGTAATATCTTGTGTAGTATGGGCCCTGACAGTAAATGGCTGACTCACTGTGTGCTGAAGGTCAGAGATGTAGACATAGTACATAAATGCATCCAGAATATATAAAATAAGGATACCTTCTTTAAGTGAGCATGCATTCTGTTTTTTGTTTTATATGGTGTTTTCTGTTTCTGTTTCCACTGCCCCAGAGTGCTAGTTTGCAAAGTTACTGCATGCCCATGAACAGGGAACAGTGCTTATAATGTCTGTTCATAGCATTTCAGGGCTTGGATTTACAGCCTAGTGTCAGAGAAGTGCATTGGCAGAACAGTTCTTAAAATACAGTGACAAACTCAAAAAATCACCAGGCTTTCACTCTCTTTTTCCAGTTTGTGTTAGGGGTGCTTGTGTTATGGAAGCAGTTAGATAATCACAAGTGATGTGAGCACTTTGTGCTGTACAAAACACTCCTCTGGCTCTTTCCTTGAGGACTCTGGCATGATGAAAAACTAATCTGCAAGAAAAATCATGAGTATTAGAAACAAATGAGTAGTTACTTTGCCCCCTCTCTTTTTCACTTATGACCCTTGACTAGCCTCCTAAACAAAGGAATGTAGCAATATGTCACACAAACTATTCTTGACATCCCTAAAATGAGCTTCTCCCCCTCTCCCCCTTTTTTTTCTTACTTATATTTAAGTTGTTGCCTAATTAAAATCTCTTTGACATCCTGCTTACATTCATATCCTGTCACAGGATTGGTATCCATCTGGCTTACAGCTGATGGAACTTTGTATCAACCCACTCTTCCCATATCAGACACTACTTGGAAATTCATGACCTTAAATATCACCATGGTAGTACTTTTTAACCCCTACCAAGTGTAATAATCAGTAGGCTGTGTGTTTGGTTTTTTTGTTTGTTTTGGTTTGGATTTTTTTTCCTGTGAAAGCCATTTAATTTAAAACAATTCACTACTGTCCACTTGTTTTGTAGGTGGAGATGTATTTCTTTTTTACACATGTACATAAGTGCACTAATAAATGAGCAATTATTTCAAGGCTGTTTCTGGACATGTTGCCTTTAGCTTTTTTAGTTGTTATATGTCCTCACTGGCCAAGGAATGCAAACTTGACCTGTTTAGAAAGGACAGAGAAGCTGTGGCTGCCCCATCCCTGGCACTGTTCAAGGCCAGGTTCTATGGGGCTTTGATCAGCCTGGTCTAGTGGAAGGTGTCCCTGCCCATGGCAGGGGGGGTGGAACTAGATCATCTTAAAGGTCACTTCCAATTGCTGTGGCTTTCCAGTAGTGCAGATAGAGCCCACAAAGAGCTGCATCTGCCTATTTGGGGTGTACTTGAGTTGGTACACAGGCAAAGGTCCACTGTACAGCCATATACGCAGTGAGTCCAGTGTCGCTGCCATTTGGTGTGCCTATAAACTATACATAGAGTGAGTCCAACACAGCTGGGAGTTGCCGTGCTTGTGCCTATCACCTCTGTGTTTATGCAGGGCGTCCCATTCATCCAGACCAGCTTGTGGATGTCCAGTGGGTCTGAAATGTCCCAGGTGTTTTAGAAATCCAGACACAATTTTGGTTTTTCCCCCCAGGCACAAATCTCCAGTAGGTAGAACAGGACAGACCTGGGGGAAGAGCACCCTGGTTTTGTAATATATTAATAGTATTCTTGGGCCCAGGCCAATACATGGAAAGCAGTTCTGCTGAAAAGCTATTCAGATGCAGTAAGCAGCTAAGCAATGGTGTAATTTAAAGATGGGCTGAACTTCATAGCAAACAGCAAAGGGCAAATGATCTGTGAGGCACTGAACTGTGTAAGTTTGGATGTTTTCAGAAGTTTGTCTCGGGTTGGGTATGCTTTTTTTCGCTATTGTGCATTTATAAATATCTATTTATGGAAACCCAAGAGTTCCATGAATAAATGAGATGGCATGTTCCTTTCTTCATTTCACGAATTACAGTATCAACATTTTAGAGCCTGTTCATGAATTAATAATTACTTTAATCAATAAAAATAATTACAGTCCTAAGAACATTTTAACAATGAATGCTTCTGTGCTGTTTCCACTCCTTTTTAATTAAAGCATGACAACTCATGTTTACCATTTTCATCATGATAGCTCTAAATGGTGAAATTTGTCGTCTTTGACTTGGGCTCTAATTATAATTCTTTTAGATGGTTCAAATCTCTTCTCATTATTCAATTATGCTTGCTCCAATTTTAAACCGTTTTTCCTCTCAAAATCTCTTTCATACCGTAAGAGTATCTTTGACTTTGTAATAACCATTTTAAATATTATGTGCTATCCAGAATAAATGCAAATTAAATATATGAAATAGAGAAACAAATATAAGCTGCTGAGTATAAATACAGCAATAGACCAATTATTTCCAGTTTAAATGCATCTGTCTAATTCCAGTATAGCATGAAATATTAATATAAACTTGTTGCAAATACAGAAATTGCTAAAAGACCATAATAAGCTTGCAAAAGCAGCATAGAAACTTAATTTTTATGCTTGCGACATAGACTTCAATTAAATGATCTCATTATTTTTTCATACAGAATCTCTTCCTTGCTCTTTCAGTAGATTGCATGGCATTCCCTGACATATAATAACTTGCTGTAATATTCTTGTTCAGCCTATTCACCACATCTTACTTTACTAACATTTTTTAAACTTGGGTATGTGATAATAAATTTCTTTTCCTCATCACAGTAAGATGTTTGCCTCACAAATGGCTGTTTCTTGTCAGTGCTTCAAAGAACAGTGTTTTGCCCGGTGTTTAGCTAAGGGAGTGAGCCACTAGGAACTATGGGGAAAATTACTATGCTTGAGTTGACCATATTCAGGCATGTAGGACCTAGATTTTAAAGTCCTTGTTTTATAAAATACCATGTAATGCATCTTATAAGCACTCTAAGACAGAGCTTTTACTTACTTAAAACACAACCGTGAGAGTTCTTCCAGGAGTCAACCTAGATGAAGGGCTTCCTGACATGGATTTAAGCCATCTGAATTTAAACATTTAATTGTGATGGGTATGCCAGGAGTGTAATATCTCTCTGTACTCCCCAAACCTATAATGATTCCTTTTCATTCCTTGCTATTATTATTTCTGTCATTATATACCTTTATTACAAAGCTTCTTCAACATCTTACTTTCCAATCATCATTTTGTGTGTAGACCGCTCTATGTAGCTAAATCGTCTGAATGACTTGCCCTTTTCCAGTAGCTGCATACAAACTGGCTTGCCATTGTGGACAATTCAACATTCATTCCAGCTCAGGAACAAAGTGTGCTTCTGGATGCCTCCTTTTACCACAGAACTTCTTACTTGTCCTGCTCTGTCTTTTCTTTCTGTCCAGTTCCTTTTTCACACCCTTTCCTTGCCTCTTCCATCTTCTTCTCCATGGAGTTTCTGTGAGCTCTGTCTAGGTGCTGTCCTAGTTGCACAGTGGATTATGCTGTGGTAGATTACCAAAGTGATAATAAAAAAAGGAGCAGAAGTATAAAACTTGATGATGGTTAAAACTTGATGACTCTGGTTTTTACCTAGTGAGCAGTGGCCCTTTGCAAAATATGTATATGTGTGCCACTTTACGTGTCAGTGTAATTGAGATTAGTTGGTGTATAAGACTGATATTGGCTTTTTGCACACAGCAAGTAAAATTTGTGGTGTAGTAATTGCACTTGGTATGTTAATGTCTTAGTGCCTCTCAATGACAAAAAATATTTTTAGAAATCGTTAACTTTATGTGAGTCTCTGAATAGAGGAATTGTATTTTTTAAGCTATTTACAGTCAACTTTTTGCAAGGAGTATGGACAAGCTTTGTCTTGCTTCTCATGTATAATGACAACTAAGAAGTAGTCTCTGATTTTTATATTCACCTTTTTAGCGACAGAGGATATGCTTTTATGAAATCCAAAGTAGCAGTTGCCTGTACTCAGTTGCTATTTTAGTATGAATTGCAATCACTTTAATGAAGCAGCTATTTCCAGTTTATCACACTGAGAGAAGAGCTCGGTTACTTATTTTCCTGGCACGTGTGTTTGACAAAGTACTAAATACTTTAAATATTACACCTCAATACCATGTCAAAGTGTTTTTTCCTGTATTATTTCTGGAACCCAGAAAATTGAGATGCATCCAAATAGTATCTTGAGCAAATATTTGCACTTGGTGGATTTATCATTTGCCGTTGACAGCAACTTCAAATTGTTTCAAGATATCTTGAGATCTGGGAACAATTTGCCATGAAATGATACAGCTTTTCCTTTAAAAAGGGCATAAAAAATAATTGCTCTATAAGATTTAATGTTTATGAGGTCATATGAACGGTTGCCTAATGTGCACATGGTGAGAACTGTGCATTTCATGTTAAGTAGAAGAATGGCTGTGCGCTGGGAAGGAATATTTAAGAAATCAAGTGAACTATAAATGGCCATCTGCTTCATTCTCCATTTTTATTTGCTGGATTAACCCACTGCAATATTTTAATGGATAATGGATTGCTGTTCCATCTACTCATTAAATTGTTTATACCACAAAACTACCTTGTCATGAAAAAAGGATTCCTTTCTGTGCAGGGAAGAGACGGTTGCTGGGGAAGAAGAAAAGCATAGTATGACAAATGTCATGAACTATACCTTTTCCTCTTGACCTTTTCTGTGACTCCAGGTTTTCTTGTACTTGCTCCTGTCTTTAACACAATGGTCCTTCTGTTGCTGTGAGGTTACGAAGGAGGAACAAATAGTGGGGTCTGATCTGCGTCTTTTCCCCTGTTCCTCTGGGTGATTATCCGTGCTGCAAGTAGGAGAATGAGTGATGAAGGCATGCTGGGTTCTAGTTATTCTCAGCTGCTTACATGGACCTCCTGTGTGGTTGCTGCCAACTTCTTAGTCTGTATAGAATCATGGAATCATGGAATGTTTGGACTGAGCTTTCAAAGATCAGCTAATCCAACCCCCCTGCCATGGTCAGGACCGTCTTCCAGTAGATCAGATTGCTCAAGGCCCTGTCCAAGCTGACTTTGAACACTTTGAATAGCTCCTAGGCTGCTCTGACCCTTCTCTTTGCTGAGATTAACAGAGTTGGCAGGCTGAGTAGCATGAGGCTTGTATATAGCATTTTTCATTTCTTTCTATTTCACCTCTTTTGTTACAAACAAGGGCAGTGGAGGAGGACCTCATGTGTGGTTGCCTGTGTGCTGTGAGGCTGGACCTCAGTTTTGTGCTTTGCTACAACAGCAAAAACTACTTGTCTCTTAGTTCTGTAAACATGCATTATTGCTCTGCCTATTTGAATAAGCAGTGTAACTTTGTTATGTGGGATGTTTTCCAGGGAGCATTGTTTTAAGGAGTAAGCATTTCTAGGTACTGGGGAAGACCCTTTCCATGAGGGTTAAGTCCTGGGTAAAGTTGCAGTTATTTCAAAAAAGGGGAAGTGATGTTGAGTGTTGTCGTGTTATTTTTAAGATGAGAAGATAGCTGAAGAAAAATTTCCCATAGTATTTTTTTAGGGGTAATAAACTTCATAGTAGGTTTTACCTAAATACACTTAATAGAGCATTTTAACTGTTCCAATGTGATTATGGTAACAATGCAGAAGCACAAAGCAAATTACAGCCAAGCCTCAGAATCTGATGTTTGCAACAGAAATGTGTTGCAGAAAGACATTTGAATACATTGAATAAAGAGAGAGACATCTGGTTTGGATGACCCACCAACCCTTGAGTATACGCAGATGATCAGCCCAGAGCTTGTGTTTTCATAAAAATTCCTGTTATGTCTTAGTCTCATTCCTGAGTGGAAATAGCCCATTAAGATCTCATTGCTAGGCTGAATGGATGGTTCAGATTACTGTTTTCCCCATGTGCACCACATTTGTTTACACTGAATTTCACTTGCCATTTTATTGACTAATCACTCGATTTCATGAGGCTTTTCTGCAGTTCTCTTCCCTCGCAGCATAAATTGCAAGCTCCACAGGACTTTTGCTTAGAGCCAGGCTGTTTTGGTATCTGTGCTCAATTTGAGCTACCTTTCCATCTGATTTAAACACATATTTCTGAAATAGGACCTTACCAAAGGTGCCTTCTGAGTTTTAGTTTTGCAGGTACTCAAGCTCTTCCCCTTCCCCTGTCCTTGTTATGGAGAAAAGAATATTTCAAAATTCAGGGGCTGAAATGTTCCTTCCAAATTCCCTGCTCTGTGTGAGAGCACTTCACTTTCATAATGTGTTTATCTATCTTGTTTAGGAAAATTACTTACCTGAAAATGTATTTTATCCAATTTAAGCAGGCGAGGCTTAGCATGTTCGTGCCTGGCTGTTCACCTCGTCAGGTTTTTATCACCTCTGCCTAGATTATTCTGCTGGGCCTCCGTAAGAAAGAGCAAACAGTCAAATATGAGTCCTTCCTTGACTGTGAGAACTTCAGTAGGAACATTTTACAGCCCATTGTCATGGGGAAATCACCCACCACCTTACACAAATCAGAGAAGGGAGATGTTCAAGTTGTATCTTCAGTTCTGCATTCAGGAAACTGCAGAGCTTAGAATGGCAACCCATACCGCTTCTCGGCAATACATCATCAATATCCAAAGGGTTTCTATGGGTGATGAGATTTTTCAGTACAAACATCTTTGAAATCTGCAGAAGCTGCTGTACATCCCGTCATGTCAGAAAGGCATGGTCAGAGTGAGCTTACACCTGACTGCTTGTACCCTGCTGCTCCTCAGTCAAAGTTGGAGCAGTGCCCCTCAAATAAATGATACTGGGTAGTGTGGAGGTAACAGACACATGATCTCACTTCCTTAACTTTAAGACAGCTTCATA
The DNA here is from genome assembly GCA_009867235.2 of Psittacus erithacus. Taxonomy (NCBI): domain Eukaryota; kingdom Metazoa; phylum Chordata; class Aves; order Psittaciformes; family Psittacidae; genus Psittacus; species Psittacus erithacus. Next base: position 25,526 of record WYDI02039093.1, on the reverse strand, counting down.
GAGCTGCCCTGTTCAGTTGAAGACTTTGGCAGATCACTGCAGTTTGTTTCTCCAGGTACTGGCTTCCGTTGCAAGGATTACATCCCTCTGAGCTGTTTCTGTAGGTCACGACTTGAAGTCAGCTACTATTTTGGTTTCTAATCCATTTAGGCCTCTATGAGCTTCATGACTACAAAAGCATTAAAAATTAGCTTAAAAAAGTTGAAAAAAATGTTGATCCAGTTTATGGATGTTTGCAAGATTTTCTCTGTGAAGTTATGACTTGTTTTTTCAGTCAAAGACACTCTCAGAAATATATAATACAGGATTATAGTAGAGAAAATGACTGCTGAAAAGGGGTGTTATGAACTGTCAAAGACGAGCAGTGTCTTAGTTGCCATCTGGTACAACTGCTGCGGGTAACACCATTTAGAAATGCTTCTGACTGAAAACAAAGGGAATTGGCTTTGATCTACCTGGTCATAAAAACTATTCATCAAACTTAGAATAATTGTGAAGCACTTATGGCATGCTGTAACGTTCCCAATTGCAGTGAGTTTGTGGACTTCATTAACAGTAGTCAGAACACAAGAAACACTTTGGTTATTAATTAGGGAGAAGTCGGTTGAAAGCGAGAATTTCTAATTTTCATGACATGACACATGTTCTCTGAAAGATTTCGAGCTAGTACAGCAAGTAGATTTTGTCTGCCTGTCACAGAGACTAAGAAAAAAACACTCTCCAGTACAGATTATCTCATTTAAAGTTCTTAATATTTTACAGAAAGAACGGGTGATGCCCTCCAAAGATTTCTGATGACAGTGTGCCCCTGTGGTTACCTGTACTCCAGAAACAAAAGGAAATATGCTGTATCCCATCTTCAGGGTTTAGGGGATGGCTTCCCCTTCCAGTTACTGTTGAAATTTGTAACATTAGACTGTAAAACCAAGGTTGAACTTCCACAGGTCTCATATGCTGCATAGTGGTAGCTGGTTTGGGGAGTCTCCCTTCTTTTTCCCAATGTGCGCAGCTGGACAAGAGTTATATGAACAGATTCAGAGCCTTTGGGCTTTAGATTATGAGGCCAGAAATATGCTGAGCAGATTTGAAAGCTTGAGGCACATCAGTAATAGAAAAATGCTTTACAAATTTTTACATCTTACGAATCAGTAAATAAAACATAATAAAATCTTTAGATGTGAAATAAATGAAATGCAAAGACTGGTTCTCTTTAATAATTATAGTTCCTTATTGGGTGTTTCAACATTGTCATATTAAGTCTTAGCTCTGAATTGCTGAGACTGACGTTCTTTTTGTTGCCTGAGTTATGGTAGATTGCACAGTCATCATAGAATCCTGGAATGGTTTAGGTGGGAGGGGATCTTAAAAGATCATCTACTTCCAACCCCTCTGTCATGGGCAGGGACAGCCGAAGGACACCTGTTCCTGAGATTCTAATGAAAAGGAAAAATCAGGAAAATGCATAATATGTGTCATGAAATGCTTGCTCTGCAGCGTTTGGGAAACCATTTAAAATTTGATTTTTAGTGCACTACCTCATCTTTCCCTATCCCTTTATTTAAATGTGAGAAGGTTCTTTTTATAGTAGGCGGAAATACTGTGAATTCAGACTGTGAGTGCTGTGTACTTTTAGTACTGTGATTTTCAGACTTCGTGTACCTTTGGGAAAACATTGGCAGAGGTCTTTTGGTTGTCTTTTAGAGCTTTGGGAAAATAGTATGTTTCAAATTGCCCTCAAAGTCAGAACCAAATAACAAAGAAGATTTTTTTTGCTAGCTAATGCCTTAATAGACTCCAGCCATTTCAGAGCAGGAAGCAGGAGAGCCCTCCAGGGCCATTTCAGAGTCTCTGCACCTTTCCTCCTTTTGGACTTCAAGTATTTTGAGAGTATGCAACTAGAGGCTGATGTATGTGATAAAAACATTCTTCAAATGGTTTTGATGCCCATCTTGTGCTGGCCTTAGACCATCTCTCCACCTTTTGTCCTATTTCTAGGGCATCTAGTTTTGATCATAAGGTCATCTGAGCAGCCATCTGTTATCTTTTCAGGAGGGAGGCATTCCTGGGGTGTGCGACATATTCCTAAAGGCAGACGGATGGTTTTGCCAGGTATGGTTGGTCTCACATGGGGATAGTTCACTGTAGTGTACTGCTTTCAGACAATGTTGTGAGCAAAAAGGCATACTGTTCCTCTTCCTTGATTCCATGCAGTTCTCGGACCCTGTGTGACTTGCCTGCCATGGCATGCAAATGCCCACTCAGGTGCTTGCTGTAAACCCCTGTTCTTGTTTATTGCAACACAGCCATTTCAAGCGCTTTGAAAACACACAAAAATTATGTCGTTCAGTCCAGTCATGGCTGGATGGGACTAGCTCAAAAGAAAATGGAGCTACCTGTGGGACAAAGAATCAGACCCAAAGAAGGGGGCATCTTTTTGCTGCGCAGACAAGACTTCAAACATCTGCAAGGTTAGGTGGGATTCTAGGTAATGTACTCTGAAATTTGTGTGCCATCCTTTGGTGTAAGTCATACAACATGTCTCCCTCCTTTGTCCTGGAACTTGACTTCTTTTGAGAGAGATACGCTGTATGCTTTAGCATTTAGCATATATTTAATATGTATCTGAAGTTGTGTAGCTGTTGTATGTCTAATTGCCTTTTTAGCTGTTTTGAAATGGAGAGGTAACTGTTATTCAAGGGAACTGAATTTGAGAACACAGGAGCTGCTATCCAAGCATATGTTTCTATTTCTGTTGTTTTTCTGCCTTTTTTAGTAAGCGTACTAAAACAAGGTAACAGCGAACACAGTGAATAAGCAGGGAAAACACTTGTATTTTTTAATTACCCTGCTGATGGAGGCTAAGGATTTACTGAAGAGGTTTAGTGTGGCCTATAGTCCACTCTGTTGGTCCACCCCACAGGCAGTAGGATGAAGTTAGAATTCTTGCTGCAGCTGAATCCATTTTGTGATTCTTTGTTGCTTTTCCTTGGTTAGGCAGATTGATCTGGATTTCATGAAGTGTTTACTTTGGTGTCTGTTATGCTATTCATTTCCTGCTTAGGTATTCAGAGAAAAGCTATGTGTCAACGTGAAGCATTACACCTTCATCAGCATTATATTTGTCACTTTCTGCAGGTCTAAGGAGTTATGTATTTCATTTAAAAGAAACAAAAAGACGTTAGGGTAATTTTGGGGTGTTGTCATAATGCGTAACATTGTTGGACTGTATTTTTGTGGGTTTAGCAGCCTAGCTTGCAGTTTATGTTGTGGCCATGTAGTATATTTAATGAGGAAAAAAAAAGTTCCTTTAATCAGACTTAAATGTATTACCTTTGAATGTGAGGTTGTCTTATAGGAAGAAAATGGGAATACAGGCATAATTTATCATTTTAGTAATTTATCTACTTAAAGAGATGTTCTCATGTCCTCCAGCCTTCTCACTGTATTTTTGGATACTTGTATGTTCTTTTTCGAAGAGTATACTTTACTGGAACTGAGCAAAGCAGTTCAATGCATGTGTGCAATTTATAACATAAAGATTTAATAGTTTAATTAATTTTCAAATTCATTCCATCTTCTTAGCTGAACCTCTGCATGAAACAGAGATTATTAGGGAACAATCCACTATAAATTTCACTCTTTTCACGTTAGAGTGGCTTAATGAAGAATTCAGAAGTATGAGTGATTCAAGTCATTTGCTAAGCATTATACATCTATACAATAGTATGCTTAATAGTGTACATTGATCCAAGCGAAGTATTTCTAATGACCTCAGGCCTTTTTAAATCTTGACTGCCTAACTGAATTTTTTGGCTCTAATTTGCAGATTTTGCTGCCCCTATTAATCTCTTCTTGAGAGAGTTTGCAAAATACCTAGGTTTTCAAACAAGTTGTTTTGCTGATTGGTTGGGGATTTTTGCTATGGAAAAAGTCGTCAGAGTGCTAGGATGTTGTATTTAGTTTTCTGAGCAGACTCTTCACAAATTCTCATACAAGTTCAACTGCAGTGTAAGCAAAACACTGCATGCTGAAAAATGGGAAAGGTTTTTCTGTAGCTGTACTACTCATTTTATGTAAGAAAACTGGAAGGGGGTTTGGTCTGAAAATGTCTTTAAAATACTTTTTGGAAACACTGTATGCTTATGTACCTGGATATGCCTTATCTTGAACTGAAATCTTGATGTGGTTGTGGTCAGTTTGTAATCAAGCCTAGTGAGTTTTATTTCATTAAAACTTAAAATAGTTGCTATGGTATCTTTTCATTTCAGTGAAATGAATATAAATGTTTCTTCCATGAGGCTCCTGAGTCTGTGGTTAATGTCCAGAAGACTTCTAAGACGGTATACACAGTTATGTATTTTCTGAAGTATGAGTCATTTTAAATGATGTAAAGGAAAATGGAAAAAGGTTTCTCTGCCTGTGACCAGGATCTGGTTAACTGAATCTGAAGTTCTTTTCCATTCTGCCTCTTTTCATCCTTGGGCTCACTATGCTACAGCTGTAGGATCTGGATTATAATACAGAGAAATACCAGCTGTCCAGTGGTTGCTGATGTCCATGTCAGGCAGTTTTGTGGTCTTGCTCAGTACTTGCATTTAGTGGCCAAACCTTCCTTTCAGTGGCAAAGAATTAATATCCATGTTATATGGGAAGTACTCTGAAAAAAAATGCATGTCACAAACTAACAAATTCTCATTAGTGTATTTTTTATATTGCTTTAAGGTTAGGTACAAGGGAGTATTTCCTCTGGAACTATCCCAGCTTGCACTGGAGGGAAAGCCTATTCTGGGGGAGTGTTTTTCTTCTGTTGCCTTCATCCTGTTGTATAGTTTACCATGAATGTCAAAGGTAGCGGCCCACTTTATCTCATGTACACTAGAAACCAATTAAGTCTATCATATCATTTCAACATGCAGGCCAGTTAATAACTTTGGGTCACTGGTGACGTGGATTGGATTTGAATTGATGTTCTGGAGGTGAAAGACTGGATATTAAATTATTAATGCTTTGCAGTCTCAAGTTTCCACACTGAAAATGCCCTTCCCTTCCTTTTGCTTCCTGCAGAAGTCTGAATAAAATACGTATGTCTGGTCAGGTCTGTTCTCAACTGGCAACCTGGGATTTAGGTTCCCTTTCCTGTTCTCTCCTCCCCACCCTCTAATGTATACCAAGTCAACGTATTTTTTCTATTCTCTGTCTCCAGCCACTGTCTGCTTTTACAGTACTGGTGTCTTTTCCTATTCCCTGTAGGAGTCTGCGGCTTTACAGCTGAGGAACCAAAGACCAAGAGTATTCCTATATGTTTGGAGATTTAATTTTGTCTCGCTCTATTTCCCTGTGGAGTAGTGTCTCTAGAGGAGCAAAACGTGATATGCCACAATAGGATTTCTTTTTTCATTAGTTCTTTAAGCAGTAACACTACAGGTACTCTGTTTTGTTACATGTCATTGTAGTTACATCTTTAAAAATAATCTCTTGGAACCAGGAAGGGAAACATCACACAAAGGCAAAGTCTGCCTTCACATCAGAGGCAGGGAGAAAACATCTTTCAGCTTAAATTTGTATAAAGCCTGACAAACATAGTTTGCAGTGATTTTACTTTCAGGGAACAGCCTTTTCAAATAAGAACTTGCTCCAGATTCAGATGACAGTGCCTTTGTAAAAGTCAGATCTGATTTTTTGCCCTTTTCTTGACAATGATTATAGTAAGTGACCTGAATGTGGTCTGTTCCTTTGAAGTGAGCAGCTTTGAGACGCATTGAGGAGGCTCCTTCTTTTCACCCTTTAGAAATGAAACTAGCAGGATTGTAGTGTTCCCATCCCCCTAAATAGGAGTGGTACACATGCCTGCTTGCGTGTGCTTTTCCAGCAGTACCCCTGCTAGCATGCTTAAATGTACTTAGTAGTTTATCAAATAACATATGCCATTTGTTTTCTGTGATTTCTGTTAATGCCTTTTCAATAACTGAAGTCTATAAATAAATAGATGTTTATTATGATTAAGGGAGTAACCATATATTCTAAATTTATTGAGTGCTGACTGGAACTTTTGCTTGGAAGTTGGTTGGAAAAAATTACTGTCAAACTCATTTACCACAATTGCAGCAGAAGTGCAGTTCCTTCTGGGAACATAGACATTTGTATAATCTGACTCTGTGGCACAGAGCTATGCTGTATGTAGTGTATTTATGATTGAACAGAAAGTTTCAAACAGCAGCCTGTGAAATTGGATTTCAGATGTAATGTACCATAAATAAGTGCTATAAAGAATGCCTTTAATGCTATAAATCAGTTTTTATTGGTTTCAGCTATCTCATTCTGGTTATTGTATTACCCACAAAATCAATAGGAATCAAAGAGCTGGAATATATTTTATTTTAACGTCCCATCTCCCATGGAAAAGGCATATGAGCCCTTAGATCACCTTTTGGGTAGGTTGGGCAAGGCTGATAAATTACAGCAATGAGAGTGTATTCACAAAAATGTCTGTGTAAATAGTGGCTGAGTAAGACTTGAAATGTTTCGGTACAGCACTTCCTCCCTGTAAGGAGATACTTGTCTATCTTTCTGAATGTCCTCTGGTCTTGGTGTTTCACTAAATTTACCAGTGTGATTTGATTCTTGTAGCTCTCTTTATAAAACATGGCCTCACAAAGTTACATCTATTGGATGTCACTACTGTTGCATCCACAATCAGGAACATTTTGAGGGTGGGAGATTTGGTTTCTGTGTAGTTTTAAGCATTCCCTCTAGCGGAGGCTTGCTTGATCCTGGGAAAAGACCAAGAACACTTCTAGCAGCAGTTGTGAGGCATCAAGTATGGTGTGGGTTCTGTTTAAGAACATACTATTCTAGTGGAAAGAAGGAAGGTGGTGCATCATGATTCTATGAATAGACTCTTAAAACCAGAAACAAATCATACTCTCTTGGGAGAGTGAAGAAATAGGAAGAAAAACTGGTTTCTAAGTAATACTGGATCAATTTAAAATGCTCCCTCTGTGTTTCTCCTTTGCTCGTATTAATATCTTGCAGTAGAATACAGTTAGAAGGAGTGTGCACTTCTGGAGCTCTGGTATTTAGGGCTGAAGATCTATGGCAGAGTGCAGAATACTTGTGTCTACCTGTGTTAGAAATCTTCTCTGTGTTAAAAGATGGAAGTGCAAATACATTGCAGCTGGATAAGAGTAAAGCGGTGTATATCTCCTGAAATATTGTGCTGCTTTGTGAGGTTACATATGCCCTTCAGTAAAGATGACTGAAGAAATAAGCTTTCCTGCAGGTATTAACTGTGGGTTATTTACACTGTTCTACACATCAACTTTGCATTTTCCTTCGTCAACCAAAGTTGTGCTAGAATTGAGAGGGGAAAGTGGACAAAGAGGAATGATCACTGTGGGGCTCTGAGTAGTGTGCAATAGGTTATTCTTGGTAGAAGCCTGACTCCTAGGATGACAGGAGAGTATAAGAACCCATATATGAAGAAATTTACTCATCTTTGATCCCCATGAATATGTTAAACTATCTTTGAGTCCAGATTGCTCATGTTGACTTACACCCACATCCCTTACATTTGATTTTTCAGCTTTTATTACAAGGATTGAATGACACATTTTATTATTTGCAGTATTATAAGCAGTTATTCTTACTGGAGCGCAAAGATGAGTGGCTTCATGAAAGGGGAGTGTTAATCATTTACATGCAGACATATGTGGTTGTCTGTGGGAGTGGGTTAAAGAGACAGGTGTCAGACCAGGCTGCTTAATAGGAATGTGAGACAAGAATGATGCCAAGGAGGCAGAATAAAATGCCTGACTGCCTCAGAGATGGTTATAAAGTTCCTTATCCCTACAGCAATTTTACAGGTGGTGATTACAGAAGACGTAATGATTTCATGCAAAATACAAGATAATTAAAATGTTTGATTTGATCTATAGACCTCTGGTCAATTTGCAAGCCAGCTACAGACCAGCACTGCACCATGCCACCGTGAACATTGCTCAGAATTAAGCCTTTAGTTCGAGTAATGCTGTGTCAGGCATAAATTCAGATGGTCTTGTTGCTGCTACTGGTTTGTGTACAGCCTAGTACATAGGCTGATTGCTAAGTCCAAAAGAGACAAATCTATGTGTACAAAAATTTTAAGGGCGACTGTCAAGAGGATGGAGCCAGACTCTTTTCAGTGGTGCCCAGGGACAGGATAAGGGGCATGTCGTGGTTTAAGCTTAGTCGTAAATTAGAAAACGGGCACAGACTGAAACGTAAAAAGGCCATCTGAACATGAGGAAAAAATTCTGTACTATGGAGGTGGCAGAGCACTGGAATAGGCTGCCCAGCAGGTTGTGGAGTCTCCCTCTCTGAAGACATTCAAAACCTACCAGGATGTGATTCTGTGCAATCTGCTGGTGATGAACCTGTGTTAGCAGGAGGGTTGGGCTAGATGATATCCAGAGATCCCTTCCAACCCTAATCGTTCTGTGATTCTGTGATCCATTTCTCTGATTGAAGAATGATGCAGGAAATGTCGCAGGGACTTTGAGTGCTGCTAACATGCAAAGCAGCAAGTGTAGCATGTTGTGTCACGCTGGCGGGAGAAGGGTGAGGAGTGCTCTGAGCAAAGGAGCTGGCTTAGAGGTCAGATGGGCAAATGAAGGACTTCACAAGTAATCAGGGTTATACCATTTTTGTGCATATTGAAAAGAAGCATGGAATGGTGGGTTCTTTGTTTTTTTCTCCTAAACTTCTTCTTGAGGATTGTGTGAGTGCATCATCCTGCACATCAACTACCTAGTGTTACGGAAACACTACCCCAGAAAAAGTCAGTGATAGCTGAAGTGTAGAACTAAGAAAAATCCCTTTTGTGATTATGTGTGTCACCAAAGGATAGGATAGAGCAATATGGTTTTGACGCAGCTAGAAAAATAATATATGGAATACACATGCACATACAGAATCTGATAATTAGGTTTGCACCTGTTTATTCTGGTTTTGGTGCAGTGAAGTACAGTTTGGAGCTGTGCAGTGGCCCATCTTCATGAGTGAAGTAAACCCCTATACAGCTGCTTCATAGCCCTTGCTGGGCTCTGTGGTGGGAGGTGGGAGCTGTGAGTCAGGCAGGGGACCGAAGTGTTTGCCATCCTGGGTGTGTGGTCCCAGTATATTGCCATCTATCAAAAGATAAACTGATAAACCAGAGAATTTAGTGAGTTAGGCCCTTGGGTGGGCTAGTCATGACTCCTGTGGTGTCTAGGATGAGAACTGAGTCAGGATGCTGCCATAACGGGAAACAACAAAGCTTTGGGTACATTGTGCCCCAGGTGCTCTTTTTATGGTTGGCCCTGCTGGGTGCTTACTAGGCTTTTAGTTTTAGATCTGTCCATGGATTTGAAACAAAGACCCATCCTTTACTTTTGCTTCTCGGGGCTATGAAACCAAGATGAGAGTGATAGAAATGACACAAAACGGCTATCTGAGTCCATCTTCAGGGAAAACTGAGTTTCACCACAGTTTTTACCGTTTTATTTCCCTTCCCTCTGAATGCTGACATGCATGCTGACACTGGTGACCATCGTGAAATCAATGATTTGCTAGTTTAAGAGGCAGATGGACAAAAAAGAAACAAAGGGAAAACTGCAGGTGACCTCAGCAGGCCCCATCTCAGGTTAACTGCCAGGGGTGCAGCACCAGCTGTGCTTTTGGAGCTGGACTGATTGCTTTCCTGGGAATATCTGTCGGGTGCTTGTCTGGATGGGGTTAGGCACAGCGCTGCAGTTTGTACCAGTATGATGTTTCCCAGCATTTGCTCGTTGGTGCTTTGCCACAAACTAGGCTTGAACATATCCGTGGCAAGGAGGTGAAGAGGACAGAGTGGCAGATCTCATGCTTTTTCACAAATACTACATCAAAGTTCTCTATTCATAAAGTCCCAGCATGTCAGTCCATGTCTTGAGATACAGTGACAGCCAGATGGCAGAGAGCTGTGGCTACAAGACTGTGGCATGGTTTCATGATGAAATCATGGGTATCCTAGAAAAGGCTGCTGTCGGGACAGTGCCTGCTGGGAAGTGTATTTTGCTGTGCCAAACAATCCCACAGCCTCTTCCCTGCTCCAGGGTGCTGGGCATCATTACAGCTGGCCGGCTGTGTCAAGCATGTGAAGAAAAGAAATACAAGGACACGATAGTGGGTGATCAATGCATGAGGCATATAAGCTGTTATTTAGGAATACAAGTGGGGTGGTGGCCGGGTCTCTGAATGAAATTTGCACTTGTGTGACTGCTACAGGGGTGCCGCAGAGGGACACAAATGAGCTGGTGAGCTGTTGGAGTGGTCATTGCTGAAGTTTTACAGAGCACTCACTTAATGTATATTGATTTGAAAGTGTGGCAGGAAGAAAAATTGCAGGTTTTGTAGCATGTAATTTTTCAAGGTGTTATCAACAATGTTAAATAGCTGAAGTTAAAATTGCCACGCTAAGGAACAGCTTAACTTGAAGTCTGCAAGACCAATATTCTGCTGTGAGTTCCTACATCCCTGAAACTGCCATTGCCAGCTGCAGAAACAGAACGTTTTCCATACTGAGTACATACTGTTTCAGCCGGCTCTACCAATAAAAAGAGCAGTTTCTGCTCTTTCACACTCCTGTTCTATGCTGGCATAAATCCTTTTGAGACAGTTATCTTGGTTGGGGGCCTGAGCTGGCTGAAAAGTAGCCCAGCCCGATCCCACAGACCCTCAAAAACACCCCAGAGTTTTTCAGCAGGTTCAAATCCTGAACCAGCTCACACAGACGCATGAGCGCCTGATCAGCACGGTCCTTCAGTTTAATCCTTTAGTTTATACCTTGCCTGTCTTGACTTTTTGATTACTTCTCCTCCATGACCTCACACTTCTGTTCTCTCCTTCATCCTTTTTGTTTTTCCTTCTCCTGTAAAATTACTGTGGGGAAAGGGGGGAGGAAGAAAAAATCTCTTCTTTTGCAAGTCACAGAAGTGGCTTTGTTGTTGTTGCCTGAGCTGCTCTCCCTTTCTTTCTTCCTGTTCTTTTTCCATCTGTTTTGAGACAGTTACTTTTAACGAGGGGCGCTCCGCAGAGTTCTTTGTGTAGGTCTTTTCCCTGGTTCTGCAGGGTGGCCCAGATCAGAGGCTTTGCTGCTGAGCAGGACACCCAGTTTCAGTGGACAATTTTTCCTTTTTCTCTTCTTAAGTCAGTGGTGTGCTCAGCAGTGGATGGTAGCCCCCCTACCCCCCTTCGTTCCTTTATCACCACTGACAGTGCGCAAGAAAAGATGAAAAAAGGAGCTTCTCTGAATCCTCAATCAGATAAGCAGAATCCCCAAAATAGAAACACAGGTGTTGAACCAACAGACTCAGCACTTTCTCCTTTCTGTTCTATTCTTTATCCTTTCTAGTCTTCTCATTTTCTCCTTTCTATTCTGTTTTTTCTAATATTCTAAAATATTAGAAATACTCTAAAATATTTGTATTTTTCCCTCCTATATGAAATCAAACATATGTTTCACTGTTGATAGTCTATATCAAATTAATTATTTGCCAGTTGGAGAGAAAAGATGGGCCTAACCAAACTAGCTGCTCACCAGGCAAAATTTGGTTCTTGAAGTGGTGCTAAGTAAGAAATTACAGCAAACGAACAGATTTCCAGGGGTCAAACTAAGCAGCCTGCGCAAATGCTATGTACTGTGACTAAGAAGCACCAAACCAATGCTGTAGAAGGTTTCCCATCACTGGATGTATGTCATTGGACTGTGCCCTTTCTCTTGTGTGTGTGTCCCTGGCTTTGATGAATGCCAGGGCAGGGAAACAAGAGCTTTTACTTTCTGTAATGCTTGGGTGAATACTAGTAAATTTGCCTATTCATGCTGATACAGTTTTTCTTCAAAGTCAACTGAGAGGAAAGTGTAGTCCAAATGAGGTCAGTGACCACTCTGTTTGTGTGATAAAATAAAATACAGAGAAAAAAGGATGGGCCAAAGGGCTCAATTCACAGTGATACTTACAATCTTGTCCAGCGTAAACAAAATACAAGCCCAGGCTAGAATTCTGCTTAGAAACTGAAACTTTCCAGGCATGTCTTAATGAGCCCAGCTTCACAGTTGAAACAAGAACTCTCACAGCCTCCATTCTTCCTCTGCTTTAACCTGCTAAACTGGGTTCTGTTCAGTTGACACAGAGAAGGAACCTGCATTCAGCATGTCGCCTTAGACTTAAATTATCCCATCATGGTGGCTGCAAAAGAACTGTGCCTTAGTATTTTTCTTAAAAATGTGGTAGAATGGTAATCATGGAGTAGGATCTGAAACTATTATGCAGCAGGTAAAAGGATTTAAGAAAATAGTTAACGCTAAGATTTAGTTGTCTCTTACTTATCAAACACATAGACTGTGGGTTTCCAAGCTTCACACCGCAGTCATGACACTTATATTTGGTTTCCCTACTGTGATAGCTTCACTGAAGTAGCTGCCTTAGTGGTGCAATTGCTTATTCTTTCCTTCTAGTCAACAAAGGAAGATAGGCCCCTTCAGAATTAGGTAACTGAGGTGTAAAAGACACTTTGGAGGAAGTTAATAGTGCTGAATTTGTCAACTTAATGATTAAGCTTTTGTGAGCTAAATCGGTGCTTAGCTCTTTGTTTCACCTGAAAAGAAAGATTACTGCAAATGATTTTAACTCTGAAAGGAGTTTTTAAAAGAATTACTGAAGTTGCAGGATAATACTCAAAGGATGTGGTTACACTAGGTATGGCTTGCTAATACTTCTAACTAAATGTTCTCAGTTTCTGATAAATCCTCTGAGTTTATAGGGAGAATTGAAAGAGACTATAATCTTCTCTTTGAAAAACAAATTTTATAACCCAGGAGCAGTAGGCTGCAAGAGCTGTTTGTAAAAATGTGCTCGTCAGTAGCCATTGGATAGAGGCTTATACAATCATGTATGCTGTATGTACTAATAAATTTTACAACAACCAGAGAGCTTCAAGTTTAGGATTGTAAAAGAATTCAACAGGCTTTGGAAAGCCTGATGACAAGGGATTTTCTAGTTAAGGAGGCTGGTGGGGAAAGGCTGTTTAAATCAGTAGTCATGAGTTACCAGTGGCTTCATTAGTGAAAGGATGTTCTATTTTGCAGAAGACCACGGAAGATACATTTTCATTGAAGAATTCGAAGGAGGATGGGGATGCAATCTAAAGGCTTTGATGGCACTTTCTTTTCCCTATTTAGGGATCAATGGTATGGTGAGTTGTTTGGCAGAGTTAAAACAAGCCTCATGCTGTGGTCAGGTAGTGGGTTTGGTAGGTGAAGGCAAATAAGATGAGATTGACCAACACAGGGCAGTGTACTCAGAGAGTCAAGTTACGACCCGGACACTGGGAATGTGAGCCAAAAAAACTCTTGAGCAAGCCTTCATTATCTGTATTCCGGTGGGATTGTAGGATGCTCCCTTTTGACAATGATGGATAGGACTGATCTTGCCAAAGGTGGATATATGGGATATAAAGTGGATGATCTGAGCTCATCATGTAGGCAGCTTCCTGTGGTCACTGCCAAGTGCCATTCTAGAGGGCTTTTCTTGTCCATCCTCACGTGTATATTAGAGGTGATTGTGATAAATTGCGTTGTGGTACATCTCTGTCCATCTCCACAGAGAGACTTAAAGTAGGTACCGAATGTACAGATGTAGTTGATGAAAAATATTCTGCTCAAAAAAAAAAAAAAAGAGTAAAATTAGTGGATTTATACAGAATTACACAGGCTGGGACCGTGCTGTGATTCAGACACTATAATCTCAACAAAACTATGTTTTGAAATATTTTAAGGGAAACAGGCGTGACCGTATTCCACAATTTAAAAAAGTTGGGGGTAAGGAAAAAAAAAAAAAGAAACTAGAAGATAAAGGAGCAGGTGACAGCATCACATTCACTTAATTAGAGATTTTATCTGTGTCCTTTAGGAAGCTTCTGAAACTGTACAGTTGCCTGTAGAAACTCTACCGGTTCCTATAGAGAATAGAAGAAAACTATTGTAGTGACAGCTGTAATGAAGAAGGAACCTGATTTGCCTGGTGTGGGTTTGAAATAAAAAGGAATCCTAGGTAACTGATGAGAGCTGCTGCTTAGTGTTGTGTCTTCTCGCTCCTATCTCTCCAATAGAGACTGACCTTAAACCTTTAGTATTTTAGCTTAGGAGCACCAAATTGCTACCACACATGCGAGCCTGCTGAGAAACAGTAATAGAGACCTTGAGGGAACCTTTCACTTCTCAGAGATCAAGGATTCATTTTTAATGCCCAGCTGAAGCACTCCTTTTGCCTACATTCTCACACTTAATAGCAGGCACCAGCTCTCTGCTTTTTAATGGGAAATGTTATTACTAGAATGCCCAAACTGATTGTTTCAGTCAGACAAGTATTATAAATTCAAAAAATGAACTTTCTTTGACCTTTTTTTGCTGTGGATGGGGGAAACCTCAGGTGCTGTGACTTCAGGTAGTTAGCTCAGTAGCTGGCTTTTAGGTAGGTAGTTCAGCGTTTGTGTGTTCTTCAAGTACTGCCGGTCCTGATAAGCCCAAGGATATGTGGTTTATAACGTTTCTATTTCTAGTGTTTTTTTCAGAAGCTTATGCAGTAAACATACTCTCCTTGCTGTTCTTGTGTGAGTTCTTTTCTTGGTTTGGGTTTGGGTTTTTTTTCTCCCCCCCCCCCCCCGATCCACCACACATCTTAAATTCTTTGCCCATTCTTCTTTGACCGGAAGAAGACAAGAAGGCTGTATACCTCCAACAAACTGAATGAGTAGTTTTCCTTTAAGAAAGAGCTCCTTCTGCTGGTGGGAAAAAAAACCACATACACAAAACCCAACAATGTACAGTCCGTATAACGTGGCAGGTACTGGCTGATATTCTGAGATATTTTTGGCTAGGAAACACATTATATTTTAATATCTACTAGCAGAAGGATGTGCATGTGGACTAAGGCTGTTTTCCTGTGGCTCTTCACTGATACTGTCCCTCCATCACACACAATTAATATAAGAGAAATTATGTTTCTTCTTACCTGTTAGTCTTTGATGGGTGTAACAGATAATAACATGCAGCCTTATACGTGTTAAAGGTGCAAATATTATAGTTTTCTTGGCAATAAGATGCATTTTCTGTGAAACACTGAAATAAAGCAGTGAGGGGGTTCTGCTTTTTGAGACTTTTTTTTCCATTTCTGAAGTTGTTGGGGCTGCTGTGCTAATATAGTTTGATATTCTGAAGCAGCTTTCAGCAGATGTTAATAGTGGGACAGGCACTAAGGACAAACAGTACAACGGAACTAATTTTCTTCTCTGATGACTGCAATTTTTTAACTTTAGCCAAGTTTATTTTCACTTAACTCAGCTCTTTCCATGGTTCATACTCTCTGAGGAACCCACTTAATAATAGGACACAGCTGTATCCTGAGAGTAACATTACCTGTGATGGGGGGTTTATTAAAATGTGGGAAAATCCAAGTGGACTACACCCTCTTAGCCTCCAGAACAGAATAAGCTAAAGACTAATCACTTCAGGTGTACAATCTTTCAAATAAGTAAGTTAGGACTGTGCATAAACAGCGTGCATTTTCTCCAGGGTTGTGTACAGTCAGTGAAAAGAGCAAGTCTCTTTGTCTAACTTTCATGTACATCCTTGTAGGAAATCTTGAAAGAATAGTAAGATTCACCTCTGATGCTTAAGTTGTATGGTGACAAAGTGCTCTTTGAATACCAAATTATTTTTCTCTGCTTTCTTTAAAGTTCCCACTGTGTTGCCCAGAGAAGCTGTGGCTGCTCCCTGGAAGTGTTCAAAGCCGGGCTAGACCAGGCTTTGAGTTACCAGATCTAGTGGAAGGTGTCCCTACCTATGGCAGGGGGGTTGGAACCAAATGATCTTTAAGGTCCCTTTCAACCCAGTAGGTTGGAAGTATAGCAGTACTATGGAGCAGTTCCTTCCTCTGCTCTTCAGAGCTCTTGTTTTCTTTGAAGACTGCTACTGTTTCAGTTTAGCACCTTGGTGGGATGTTTACTTTGGATGATTATCTCTTTAATTCCTATTTCTTTTGAAGTCCTGGATTCTCCTTCCTGAAGCAATGTCCTAGTAGCTTATAAGCTAGGACATTGCTTCTGGGAAAGAGAGGAGCAATGGGGTTGTGCTTATGGGAGTAGTTGTCATCCTTTGAGAGTGCTGTTTTCTCAAGTCACACCTACCTCCTTCCTCTTCAGAAGGAAGTACTTGGTACCATTTAGCTGAAGAGCCCAAGGCAATCTGGCCAATGTAGCTTTTTATATGCACTTGGAGTTGTCAGTTCTGTGGAGAACTATTTGTCCTGTTCTGAGTCGTTCTGCTACAAGGCACTGCTAAGGAATTTTTAGGAAGTATTAGTATACGAAAATAACACTACCAACATATCAGACATACTTGCTTAGTCACTTTCGGATGTATCAACTCCAAAAACCAGTTAGCAATTCCTGCCTACTAGTGTATAAGATGTTCTGTAAGATAATTTTTATACAAGTTGAGCTTGTAGTGCTCCTACATAACTTAAAATATACTTAGTTCTTGCGAAAGTACTTTGAAATCAAATGTAGTGAGTAGGCCTGATTTGCTTCTAAAAACTTCGAAGACACATGCCTTTAATTTTTCAGTAGACTAATGAACAGGGTATGTTAAGAAAAATTTCCTAATGTTTCTCTTTATGAAATCCATCTTCTTTTATGCAGAACTGCTAAATGAAACATTTTATGGCAAAAATATTCTCCCTTTTTTTTTTCCTTCTTCTATAAAGAAACTGTAGTCCAAACCATCTATAGACAAAATGCAATTGCTCACATACCATCATCTAGTGTCATTGAGTCCCTGTAGTATACCCAGGCTGGCCTCCAGCTGCCACTCCAGAAGGATGTGGGTCTCCCATCGCTGCTGCATTGTTATCTGCTGCTCCATTACAATGTCTTGGAGAAGCTGGGTGGTCACTTAGGGTGCCTAACCATGGTTCAACTCAGAGCTGGAAGAGCTCCCTGAGCTTTCCTCTGGTAGCTCCTTCCAGCTACTCTTGAACACTTGCAGCTGCAGCTGTGCTGTGCCTTCTGCAATAACATGATCTAGATACTCAAAATAGGCACCTACATTTAATAGGTATGTTTGACCTTGATTTTTCTGTGCTTTGTTTTCTCATTTGTAAATTTGGGTAACACCAGCTGTTCATCTTTCAGGGATATTGTGAGGATAAATTATTAGTGAACCACTTAAATACTTAAGGGATGAGTAATGTTGTGAAGTCTGCAAGGGAATTAAGCATTCTGTCTTTCTAGCAGGATCTGAATATTGTTTACTAAATGAGGTACAGGGTCATACACAAAATACTGACTGGAGAGCTGTGCATCCAAATGAGGCACAGCTCCTATCTTAGGAAAAAAGAAGTGTGAATCAAGACTTCTCTGCTGAGTATGTAAGTGTACGTAGCACATGAAAAAGAACAAAGGTAGGACAGGCTATGAGGATTCTGATATCTGCAACTCTCTGGCTGGAAGCTGACAGCTTTAGTACTATTTTTGTGAGATTCTGTTTTTTGTGATATTGTCTGTTGTCTTACATAGACACACATACATGCTCTTTCTTATAAATAGCTTTGTTAATGATGGAGTCTGTGACCAGAACGTATGATGCAGCTGTATCAGGGATTCAGGTAAATGTTAGAAAGAAAAAAGTAAGGATGTTGACCTAGGCAGGCATTTTTTGTTGTTGTTTTTGTATCTACCTTTTAACATGGCATAAGAATTTTCTAAAAGGTTCACCAGTCAATTAAACTTTTCTATTAAATGCTGGTGCAGAAGCCATATATTTAACAAGTTTTCCACTCTGTTGCTTTACTGTATAAATAATATGTCTTCTGGAAATTTCTAATACACGTCAGGTATTCATGATGAAAAAGCACATTTGTACTGCCGGTTCAGAGATAATTACTTGCCATTAGGTTCATAAGGACATAAATTTTATTGATTTCTATCATCTAACTTGTCAACTTCTTACATTTCATCTACGCTCTGCCCCTCACTGACAAGCAGCAAATAATTTAGTCTTCCACTAAAATGATAATGACTGCCAAATGAAAACTTCATTGAAACACGCAGTACAACATCACTTGCACTAAAAAAACTTTCTTATTTTTAATTTCTTCTAATGATAATTCAAGTGCTGTCACTGAAATTAATATATTTCACTGACTTCTGTTAAGGTGCTGTTATTTAGATGCTTCCCTGTTATTTAAGAGGTAAGCTATATGTGCTCATTATTTTGGTCCAAGTGCATTTTCGCATGCAGTCTTGTAGTCACTTCTGCTAGAGATTGTTTGAGAAAATAATAGATTTTACCACTGTAACAAAACTTCTTCTCTCAGTTGTGTCACTTATGTGACATGAAAATACATGCCAGTCTGTGGGGGATGCAAATGTCTGTCATCTCGTTAGGCAGAGGTCATTATTTCCATGTCAATTTGTTTTTGAGACATTGTCTAGCAATAACACTGATGGTTTTAGTAATGTGTTGTCTGTAGCTTAATCAAGGACTCCCACGAAACTGCATTGCCTCATTCATAGCAAGATCTGTGGCATGCTGATACACAGATAAGTAGAAAACATATTGAGATGTTGAGGAAAGCTGCTAATTTGGTTATTATTTGGAAAAGACTTTTCTGTTACCTGGTACCTGTCCACCTGTGTCCATTCAAAGAAATTGCCCATATGTTCCTAGAGTAATCTTTTCCTTTTAGCTTTTGTGTTTTTTATGTGGAGCCCTTTCTTACCTCAGTGACTGATTGTGTAAAAAACCGTAGAGAATCATAACTAAGCTGGGAGAAAATATGTATTGACAAAATTTATACTCCCGAATACTGATTTAGGATAGTTATAGTATTAGAAAAACATTCTTCAAATACTAAAAAGAGTAATGCAGAACAGTGCTCAATATATGTAATTTGAAATCAAAAAAAGTAAAGTAATCCTTGGCCATGTCTGTCATGTTTGTGTATTAATCTGCCACTGGAGACAATCAGATGAAATTCAGAGGGGAAAAAGAAATAGCGCTGGAGAAGCAATTTTCCAGTGAATTAGTCTCTGGCAAAGGTTGCTTAACAGAGGAGCCTTGCTTTTCCATCAAAGAAAAAAAGGTTAAAAAGGAAGAATTAACATCACCTTTTCTGCCATTTGGTGGTCACATTTTAGAAGAATATGATCCAGTTAGTTGCACAATGCCTTCCAGTGTATGAATGCTGACAAGATTTAGAAGGCAAAGAACATCCTCTCAATGTATATGTTCTTGGTATTGTAGACTTGCCTTTTTGCTAGCTGGAAAATATACACATCTTCATGTTGAGATGAAATGGTTTGTGAAATGTTCATGCTATGCATCAAGTACTTGAGAATACCTTGGTAAACATACAGTTGGAGGCTGTTAATGTATGTTGTTGACTTCAGTTAGAGTTTACTGTGTCCCTAGTAAATAGGAAAGTGTGGAGATACATGTGTAATTTATGTAAGTGCTTGGAGGAACAAAATGACATTTGATTCCCTAAAATATTTTACTTTGCTGGTCAATGTGGCTGCAAAGATTTTAATACAGTGTTGCTGCAAATATAAACTCAAAAAGGTAAACAAAGCAAGTAGACATCCTCTGTCCTGGGGATAGATACTTCTGTACTCTTCTGCCTCGCACATTTTGGATTGCCCCACTGCTTGTGTACATATTCTTGATAGTATTTTTGATAGTTTGTTCTACAGCAGTGCAAGATGGCAAGTTAAGATACAAGCTACAATAGAAGCATGAACAAGTTTCTTTCCTTTTGTTTGATTTTTTTTGTGTGAGTTGTTTTGAGAATCCTAAGGTCATAGAGAAATCCAGATCACTGAACAACAGACTCTGAAAAACAGAATGCTGGTTTAGGTTGTTTGTGGAGAATGGACACAAATGTAGCCAAAATATAATCTAACGCATTTGCTTACAGTTTTGTCCTTAACTGTCAGCTTTCATAGTAGGATGATGTATTTCAATCAGTCGCTTTCAATATCCTTTTTCTGGGAGAAAATTCAAAAATATTCCTTTGAAGAAAATTTCTAGGAAGAAATACTGCAAAATAATTAAAATACTCCATTAAAAAAAAAACAAAAATAACCAAGTGCGTACTGGCAGCTCTATTTCTGTACTCGTAGTTTACTGGAGTCCTAGCTTCTTGTAGTGCCTGAGAACCTGGCAGGGCCTAGTACTGGCTGTGGCTCCACAGGTGTTAGGATCCCCACTGGGAAGCCATTCTCATCTATTCTTACTCTCTTGTAAGGAGCCGAAAGACCCCTGGATCTTTAATATTAAGGCAAAGCTACGCTGCCGGGAAGTCTGGGGTTTTCAGCATCTCATCAGATAAGTTGGTAGGAAACCAGCTGAGTTTCTACCTCCCTGTTTCCGCTCAGAAGTTTGTTTTAGGCACTTCCATTTCATAGAATCATAGAACAGTTAGGTTTGGAAAGGACCTTAAGATCATCTAGTTCCAACCCCCTGCCATGGGCAGCGACACCTCACACTAAACCATGCCACCCAAGGCTCTGTCCAACCTGGCCTTGAACACCACCAGGGATGGAGCATTCGCAGCTTCCTTGGACAACCCATTCCAGTGCCTCACCACCCTCGCAGCAAAGAACTTCTTCCTTATATCTAACCTAAACTTTACCTCTTTAAGTTTGGACCCATTTCCCCTTGTCCTGTCACTACAGTCCCTAATGAAGAGTTCCTCTCCAGCATCCTTATAGGCCCCCTTCAGATACTGGAAGGCTGCTACAAGGTTTGTCTGCAGCCTTCTCCAGGCTGAACAGCCCCAATTATCTCATCTTGTCTTCATATGGGAGGTGCTCCAGCCCCCTTATCATCCTTAATAAGAAAATAAGAAAGAAAAAGCAAGAGGAGCACAAGGGGAACAGATATTTAAGGTCATTAATGATAAATTATTTAAATTAGAAACCCCAGGCTTGGTGTTAAAAAGCTGCATAACCTGGCCAGCCTGGCTATATGAGCAGACAGGCAGTAAAGTGAAGCACAGGTGACTGCTCTTGCCAAAACACTAGGATATGGGGTAGGCTAAGTCTGCTCCTGTACCTTCACTACTGAAAATTAAATGGTGAAGTAAAAGAGTGATTCCAGTGCATTTTGTGGCATGGCTAATCTACAGCATGTTTTACTCTGTGAGAAAAAGGGACAGTCCAAGTATTTCTGAAAAGAGTCTTGAGGATTTTGAGTGTGTGATTAGAAGTTTACCAGCAAGGATTGTTTGCAGCTTGTCCATGACTAACTGCCTCGCTTCTGAGAACTTCTCAGGCTGTATCTCTGCATTTCTTTGTTGTGGTTTTTTGAATTTAGTTTTTACTTTTCATAAGTAGATATTAGGGAGACACTAAAGTGTGAGTGAGTTTGTTTGCAGGGAAAATGCAAGAGTTGATGTCCCATGTGGCCTTCCTGGCTGGCAGCTGTAAGCTTAAATATATTAAAGTATATTACCAGGGACTTTTTTTTCCCCTAAATTTTTTTGAGACTTCACTTCTGCTCACTACTTTGCAAAACTTACAGTTCATTATACTCCCACTACTTGCCTGGCAAGGAGCTATGAGAAAACACAAGAAACAGGTCCATTGCATTTGAGGAATAGCATAGGGATTTAGGGAGGCTTCTGAAAACCTATGGTGTTACAGCTCTCCGTTATCTTTTCCTTGGTGTACAGTAAGAATCACCCCAAAGAGCTTTAGGTCTGAGAAAAAAAGTGCAACTGAGGGAGAAAGCTAGGGACTGTCAGGGTCTGATTTATAGGATTGATAGCAGCACACAGGCATCTGTCTTCCAAAATTCCATCTGTGATCAATGCAAACCCACCTGTCACAGGATGGTGTGGCTATTGCTTACCCTTAAGCCCAAATTACCTCTGCCTTGTCAGTAATGTATATGTTTCTTATTTTGCTGTAGCCACGCAACTTTGATCTTAATGAAAGCTTAGAAGCAAATATAGATGGGGGTATATATGTGCTTGTGTAGAAACGACTGACATTATCTATTTGCCTGGACTTCAAGGAAACTTTCCCATGTGGTAAGTTCTGTGACTAAAATTAGGAGCTTCCTGTGATTTTTCCACAAGGTGTGTGGGTTTAGATACATGCGGCAATTTTCCTGCTTATTTCCTCACACCTGGCTCCTGCTTTCCCACTCCTAAAAGTGAAGAAAAAGAGTTTGCGAATTCTCTCCCAGCCCAACAGTTAGGCTGTTACACATGGGACTGCTTGCTTGGTTGGTTTCATGTATTTGCTTTGCTTTGTTGCAAGTCTCCTGTGTCGAAAGCTATTTATGCTTTAAGAAATAGAAAAGGGCAAGTGCTGGTAAATCTGATGGGCTCTCAAAGCCTGAAATGGAGGAAAGTGGGAGCTTTGTACCAAGCACCAGGATGCTGACCTCAGTGTGTCATTTAAGGGTTTTAAGTACTATTTAGCTCATGTCAGTGCAAAAACATTAAGGTGTTCATATACAAATTTCCATGAACGATGCTACAGAGATTAAAAGAATGGGACAGTGTTGTATTTGTTATCAGTGTACTCAAAGCAGATTTGTTAAAAGAACCAGCATTAGCAACAGAATTACAGCAGTGTTTCCCAAATCATTACTTTTGAACAAATGGTATATGATCATGTTGAAATTTTGCATGAACTTACGAAAAAAATGAACTCCTTTGCAGTTATCAAAATGTGTAACTTAATTTACTCTGCTAATGAGGAAAATAAATGCCTTTTTGGAACAACATGAAAAATAATCACCTTCATTTTCTTACATTATCTAAAAATATTACCTGATTACTTCTATTACCTCCTGTGCTTTCATTCTAAGACTTCATGTTCATAGTACACAATCAATGAAAGGACAGTTGTATTATAGATTGTCTGTTTCCTAAAACATAGAAATCCAGTTGCTTTCCTTTAAAATAATTTTTATTATTTTTCTGATTGCATATTCATGACTAGTGCGCCTTAGTGCAAAGGTCCGAGAGTTACATTCTTCTTTTGAGGTCTATGTTTTTAGTTTCATGTGTGCTCTATGCTGAGAAGCTAGAAGCAGTTACACAATCCAGTCTGCTTGGTGACAATAGCATGACTGTGACAGCCTCATAAGTGCTTGTCTCTTAAAATTAAAACCTTCTTTCTTACTTGAAAGGTGCTTGCTGGGTGAAGAAGACCTCCAATGCATTATTCACCCATGTTGTCTTGTCACCTTGACTGAAGCTGCATGAGGACATGTTTATATGTAACTACTCACCTTATGGTTTTGAATGTATTTAGAAGATAGTTGTATTTTTAATAGACATCAGTATGAAATTCTGAGCCAGACTAAAGAAAAATGACACCTGCTCCCACTCCTGTTTCTGTAACTGTGCTATCTGAGGCCAAAATGTAATAGGATATGAAGAAGTGTTTATCAGTAAGTATATTATTTTGGTTTTCTTGAGTAGATAGGGCATGATTGTACAGTTCAGTGTGTAAAACTTAGAAGTGTCAAGATATAGTTCAGTTTTCCCACTACTGGCTTGTATGAAATCAAATCAATGACTGATCAACCTCCTATGTTGGACTAATTCTGTGGGCAGCGCCATGAACTACTGGGCTTTTCAGAGAAACACTTTAAAAACTAATCATTAAAAACTTCAAAAGAAGTCATCTCGTGGTTTGCTGATGCATCAGAAATAAATAGGGGTTTGTGCGCATTTTAATAGTGCTAGACTGAGGTAAATGGCTTTAGGTATTTTACCACTAACAGTGGAAGCTATTCAGATCCATGGCTGGATGTTGATCTGTTGGCACAAGAGTATTTGAATTACTTTCGAGTGTCTTTGACCCTGGAATAACACTGAATATTAGGTTAATTTCCAGCGCAATTACAAACGTCTATGAAAATCGTGCATGAAAGTTTAAGATTGGAAGACTATACTTTGTTTGGGGGAGGAGGGGGAGGTGGGAGGAAACAACCAGAAAAACAACAAAAGCCCAATAAAAAACCACCCCTACTCCCCAAAACCAAGGGATGTCAAATGCTTAACAGGACATAAAAGAATATACATTTGGGTTTACATTAGAAGAAAATTATTAATCTGGGATGTCAATTTGTCTTTACGATATATATTTTTGTATCTCAAGATACATTAAAATTAATTTTAAAGTAATTTTTCCTAGAGCACCCTTGGCATATGTCATAACTAATTATGGTAATTTCTGTCCAGTATGGCAGGATGAAGCCAACTCTACACTAACCTAGCTTCATGTTTTAAAAATCTTTTAAACTTACAAATACAGAGGGTTTCCAGGAGGGGTGGGGAACTTTTCTTATTGATTTTACAGAAGTTCTCCTGAATCTTTCTTTAGAGAGGAGAGTTGATGTAAAGGGTCGTTTGAATTTTGTTACTTTTTTTTTTTTTTACTTATTTTTCTATAAAAAAGTTCTATTTTCTTGCTTTTCTCTGCAATTTCCCATCTACCTTCATGAATGAAGACATAGCTTTACTTTTTTATCTGTAGGCAAATGCTCTACTTCCTAATTGACCCCCAAACTGGAATTAGTAGCTCAGTAGGCTTAATGTAGACACTGAATCAGACTTCTGTAAATTTGGTGCATGGAAAAACGAAATGTTATTTCTGCAATGAGCATGTTTTGCATTCTCTTTCTCACACAAGAAGTTCCTTCAGCTTTTTAACTTCACTATGGAGATGCACCATGGCACTTGGTGAAGGCAGATATACACACAGTACCAGCACTGAACAAATTTAGGATATTCCATTGATTTCTGCTAGGGAAACTCAGGGCATGCCACCACCTCTTCCTACTTTCCAAAATGAAAGTTTCCAAGCATGTGAAGAAGTAGGTAGTATTGACACCCTCCTCCCATGTGCTCCCCCAGTGCTTCCTATATCATCTTTTATCACTATTGGCAAAAAAATGAAGAAAGCCCCCCACCTGACAAGTAGGTAGAGATTGTCAGTAAAATGATTAATTTCTGGTTTCTGATAAGAGTTTTACACAAACATGTCTATTTCTTAATCAAATACAGAAAATTCATTTAGTATGTGATAGTGGCATTGTCATGGTTTAAGCTCAGTTGTAACTCAGAACCACGCAGTCTCGCTGTCACCACCACACCACACCCCCCCCTTCCCTGCTCCCCAGGAGGATGGGGAGGAGAATTGAAAGAATGTGACTCCCATGAGTTGAGATAAGAACAGTCCAGTAACTAAGGTACAACACAAACCACTGCTGCTGCAACCAATAATAAAAATGATAAGGGAAATAACAAGGGAAGAGAATACAACCACTCACCACCTGCCAACCGATACCGAGCCCGACCAAGCAGTGAACTAACCCTTCTGGGTAACTGCCCCCAGTTTACATCCTGGGCATGACGTGCTGTGGTATGGAATACCTCTTTGGTCAG
>WYDI02039090.1:0-42800 GCA_009867235.2 Psittacus erithacus | reverse complement strand
GCTCAGTAATGTTTACTCTGACCAAGGACTTTCTGAACCTCATGCTCTGCCAGGGAGGAGGGGAAGCCGGGAGGAAGTAGAGACAGGACACCTGACCCAAACTAACCAAAAAGGTATTCCATACCACAGCACGTCATGCCCAGGATGTAACTGGGAGTTACCCAGAAGGGTTAGATCACTGTGGGGGTCAGGCTGGGTGTTGGTGTGGTGAGTGGTTGTATTCTCTTCCCTTGTTATTTCCCTTGTTATTGTTAATATTGGTGGTAGCAGCAGTGGTTTGTGCTACACCTTAGTAACTGAACTGTTCTTATCTCAACTTGTGGGAGTTGTACTCTTTTGATTCTCCTCCCCATCCCTCCAGAAGCTGAGGGAGGAAGAAGGGGAGTGAGTGAGAGACTGCATGGCTGATTTATGGCTTGGCTTAAACCATGACAAGCATAAAGATGACAATCAGCTAACAAAAGCCTGCAATATGAAGGGAAGAAAAAATAAAAAGCCTACAGACCTTTCCTTTGAAAAATCAACTTCTTAAATAAATCATAATTCTTTTTTTTTCATTCTTGGAAACTGATCTTCTCTTTTTTTGGAGAAAGATTATTTAATCACTGCCTCAAACATGCAATAAAAATACTAATCACTAAGTATCACATCAAAATGGTAAAGCCAAAGTACTGCTTTATTCACAAATGTGTTTTCTTGTTCTCACAATACCAATGACTACAAATTTGAGTGTATACAGATAATTTACTTGCATAAAAACTATTAAAAAATACGACAGAAGTAGCAGCTTTACATTCATGAACTTCTAAATAAAAACTGATATCAGAAGTCAAACTAGAGGTAAGAAAAACTTCAATTTCAATCTTCCAAAGCTTGTTATTTTTGAAAGAAAGTGACCAATTATTACTTGTATGTTTACGAGTTTACCTTGAGACTAGCAGACTTAAAAGGATTTGTGGTTTATGCATTTAATTTAGAAACATAATTAGAAAATTATCTCCCTGTACAGTTCGCACAGAGAAAATGCAGGAGCTCCTAACTCCTGCTTATTTCTATTTGCTATATAAAGAACCTCTGTTTTTAAGAAGGCAGCTCAGAAGTCTTACCTGAGTCTGTTTCATTGCCCGTTCCATCCTGCGAGTACTTCCTTTTTCAAGCTTGGTCCGAAGGAATAAGGCTGACGTCTGAATGGCCCAGAACTTTGGCTGGGAGAGCAAGCACTGCAGAGAAAAGTAACATTTTTTCATTATTTCATTTAAAAGACACTGAAGAGAGTAAAGTTTGTAACAGTGTTTTCAAGCGTGAATGCTGTTTCCTATTCTGAAAGCCGAATATATGGCTGTAGTACTTATTTGAGGGCTGTGAAAATAGATTACTTTAATCTCCTTTCAATATAAAAGGCAGCCATCAAGACTACTTTCTCACGCTCAGCTACTGCAGTACTGTGTGTACATGTACCCATGTGGTACATACACCAAAATGCACCAATTGAAATGGCTACTCAAAATGAAAGGCAAATAAAGAATTTGATATTGAGCAGTCTGGCTCAGCCTTCTCCACACCTGTACACTAGACAGCTGTAGACAGCAGCAGGAATCCTACTTAAGGCTGAAAAAAACCCAGTTCTCTCTCAGCTTCTCCTCACACGCAAGGTGATCTGACGCCTGCATTAATACCATCTCCATATTAAATAGGCTGAAATTGCTAACAAACCGAAGAATATTAATTTAGAATATGCCACTACTTGAGAATAACAGGAAGAATTTTTGATGTGCAGAGGATATGGAATAATCTAGGTAAAAAGCTTTTCTAAAGATGGCGAATTATCACTTGGAACACCCTGCCCTGATGCCAGGAACTTGGTGCCAGTCTCCAACCACTGATTTTTAGGAAAGCCCAATAGGATATACATAGCAAGTACAACTTTGATATCCCTTAATAATGTACAGACCACCTGGATTCTTTCCAGTATGGTTTCAGACGCAGTATACCATTTTTCTGTTAAGATATTCACTTTGAAAAGGGAGAGAGCAGGAAAACATCCTCACTAGTTTTATAGACACTACAAACACAATCCAGCTTCTCTGATAAAATATATTTGCCTATAGATGCTTGTAGACTGGAAAAAAAAGCCTCATTTGCTTTATTCTTTCAAAGATCTCCCAAAACATTAAAAAAGGTATACTTTGCGGGTGATTTGTGTAAAATTCCTGACATTTCTGTCATACCGTACGCTGCTTTTTTTCCCCTTACTGTTTTCAAAGGAAAGGAGGCAGAAAGAAACAAGCAAAACCAAACTTTCTCCAAGGAAAACTACAATAGGAAGACAAGCGACAGCAAATGAAAGAATGAATGAAAGCAGCATGAATGCATGTACACCCACCAAATGTTTCAACAACAGTTGATCCTCCCTCTTGTGACCAACAATCTCTGCACCAATTCTTTCATGGCTTCGACTCAGTATTATATTACGAAGTACACAAAGGTTTCTATACTGTCCTCTATGTGTTGAGGACGCGGAAGTATCAGTGGAATGCCATTGGACCATTCTCTATGCTTTCAAGTGCCCTTTTACAAACTAATTATGATCAGTAAATCTGTTAACTGGTCCAAATCCTAGTTCTAAGAGCTCATCTTTCTCCTGTCTCATCATGGGAAGTTCAGTCTACTACTTACTTTTGTTTGGTCTGAAGACAAACCCTCCACTGCAGGACACGAGTCATTCCTTACAAGAGGACCCTGGTTCCTGAATTTATCCTCTAATGGCTATCCCAGGCAGCTGCTAAAAAACCTCAAAGGAGTGTTAGGGCAAACACTTTAACAGTGTTTTCTTTAGTTTAAAAGCTCCTTTTGTAAGAAAGGTTATCCTACCCCCCATTTGCTCCACTACTGGCATTCTGTCAAATTATTTTAGTTTTTAATTAAAGGAACCTTTTTTCTCTGCCACATGGTGGTAGACACTAGTATTTATTTTTCAAATCACCACATCATCTCTTAAAAAAAATAACAAAAACTAAAGGTCTTGAATAATAATTCTCCTAAATATATTTTCTGATCCAATCACAGCCCTTTTACAGCAGTAAATTACTTGTCCCATCACTCCGGTTCACCTTAGCAACTGGCACGAGTTGGGCACAGCACACAGCCTCTGTGTCCACACCATCCAATTCTGTAACAGAACTGGCAGCTCATGGAAGCCTGTCCTTTACTTCCATGTATGCCTCCTCCACCATTGTGTTGACAGTGATTTAAGCAATCATGCTGTATGAGGTGTGTATTCAGTCATATAGGGAGGGAGAAGAACGGAAGAGAAACAGGGTGGAAGAAGGCAGAGAATTACGCTTCATTCCTCTGCAGAAGCAGTGACAGTCTCATCTGGAATAACAATCTTGCTTTTAAAAGGTATTCATAAAGCAAAATGTGAGGTATACCTGCTGTACAGTTACAGAAAAAAAGTGCTGCAACTGCATAGAACAATAAGAAGCAGTCCTATTTTTCAGTTAAGAAACACTCATGATTTTATACTGAGCTCAGTCCTGTGCCAGAACTGAAATGCCTTTTCATTGCCCAATTGTAAGATTTAAAGCATCACAGATACAAAATAACACACATTTAAAAGATGCAAATGTTCGCACTCAAGGCCTGTGAAAAATAATTTCAGAACATGTATCCATAACTATTAAGCAAGCTTTACTCTTCTACCCCAAATCTCCACATATTCCAGAAAATCAGAATTTTCTTGTAAGTCCCAACGCTTTATGTTTTCACCTAAATGAAGCTAAATTAGACTCCATTAATAAGAATATAGGTTATAATAAAACATCTGGAAAAAAAGAAAAACTAAGTCAAGGTTATGCAAGTTTGTCAACATATCTGGAAGTTTATTGCACTGTACTAAAGGCAGCTAAGAAAATTAAAACAGTAATTCCAAACCAAAACCACTACTGAGAATCTTTGCAAGTCATCTTTGCTCTTACTTTAGGGAAAGTACAATAAAATAACCAGGGAAATTAGATGGGGTGAGAAAAAAGGAAAGAAAGTAAGGTTATGCAACATTTTCTGTGCTGAATGGAATGTTTTCACATGGCAAACAGATTCACATGGGAGACAGATTTCTTCAATTCTGCCCCACATTTTTTCCTAAAAACAAGAACCCTTTATATCATCCTCTCCCATCACATCAAAGTGTAAAAAGGAGATTAGAAAAATATTACACAAAACAGTATTTCATTCAATATATCATCCTTACATGACATTGGAATGAAACAACATGTTCCTCAGTCTTAATAACAAAGTAGTCCATTACTGTACAATACCTTCATAATATCCCCATTACTATGTATGAAGAAAATGGCAAATAATACTTAAATTTTGAGATAGGTGCACACTGTTAAGACCCACTGATCAAACCCAGACACGAGTTCAACCAAACTCAGGTGAACTCTCAGGTGGCATTAATGAGTGATTCAGCCACAGTGAACTGCAACAAAACACACAGGCAACAAAACGCAATACACCTAATTCAAACCTACTGACTTCACAGCTTGTATATGAGAAGTTATACTAATGGATTCTGCAGTACAATCCTTGATTTGTATAAAACATGACTACATGATT
The DNA here is from genome assembly GCA_009867235.2 of Psittacus erithacus. Classification (NCBI taxonomy): domain Eukaryota; kingdom Metazoa; phylum Chordata; class Aves; order Psittaciformes; family Psittacidae; genus Psittacus; species Psittacus erithacus. The sequence goes on along the minus strand of WYDI02039090.1, from coordinate 38,183 downwards.
TGTTCACAAACAACAGTGATTAACTTGGAAACAAACAAATAAGATGCTGAAACAAACTACTTTAAACCATCTTCTCATCACAGCTTCTGTCATCTATAACCAGTGGCACTGCAGATAACATTCTCAAATAATAATTTTGCAATTTACACCATTAATTGGGGTAATAATTTGAGCACCTATAAATTCCTCACCTTCCTAAATATTATCATCAATAAGAAATATTCGACATTTGATTGCGTGTTTCAATAGTTTGCCAATAGATGGCTAAGACCCACTAATCTGAAAAAAAAATAATTTTGAGCATCTGTTCAAGATAGCAAATCTTCAGATAAATAAACTGTTAATCTCTAGAAACATTAGGCAGGAATGCTTTAAGCGCAAGTAATTAGAAGATGTAAGGCTCTATAGTCTCCAGTCACATTCTACTAGCTATGACAGCTTCATACTTGCTAAGGCCCAACAAGAAAAAAATTGGATGAGGATTTCACTTCAGATGCTTCGTGTTACAACTTGATAAATGACACAATTATTTCTTTAGAGATCAACACTAACAAGATAAGGGATGCAGACACAGAACATAGTATTTTCATACTTAGAGAATGCAAGGCTTCCATACATTTTATGACAGCAGATATATTTAATGGTTAGCAGATCTTTAAGATCTAAGCAGAAGGAATATATGCATTAGCGTTTATTCTACTCCATGTACATCTCTCTTCCTCAAGATCAAAAGAATTACTCAGACATCAAACCAACATCAAAGGCCCTTTTGATAGGTTTTAACAATTATCAAAACATGTGCTGTGTATGTCTTGACCCGTCTGTTTAATTTCACACTTTCACTAAACACCAAGATCTATCCTACACTTAAAGTCACTTTAAGGGTGATCTGAACTGGAAAATCAAAATTTTGCCAACTTATCCTGCAATTTAGAAGTGCATATACATGAACACAAAAGCAATCATTTTCAAAATTTCTGGGTTTATTTCCTATAAGAAGACAGTAATTTTAGCTAGCAACTGACCACATCTTTTTCCACATGGCTTTGACAACTATAACTTTTTTTTTAACCCAACAATATGCAAAGCCTTTGGAGTTACAGACTACTATTTGATCAAACAGTCTTAGGACAAAACTATTAAGACAATGGTAATTTACATTTTCTTTGCAAACACCACAACTTGTATTATACACTTCAAATGAATTATATTTCAGGCATTATTCCAAGTCCTGTGTTATTGTTTCTTTTTCAGTGTTGCTTGGGGAAAATGTGTTACTACTTGTTTGAGTCTTACATATTTTCCTGCCTAACAGTATCTAATATAAATTCTACATGGCACCTTTACAGTATTAAGCCAAGACCTTTGCACTGTAACTACGCAATGCTTGGTCCTGTATGACATGCATTAGCAGAAGTTCCACATTTTCTTTTATTAGGCCTTTCACTGATTTTCATTAGTTGTTACATCAAGATAGCACATTCCATAGCCAACCATATGATCACTTGTGATTATCTTTCCAAGGTACTTCCAAGTTATCATGATTTAAATGCTACCTTCTTTTTAAATGAATTGCGTCTGACTGTCAGTCAGGTAAACCAGAGAGGCAAGCAGAAATTCTGAAAGTATTAAAGTGACAGAGAAGATTTACATTCCTGAACTGGCTGAGACATCAGCATACACACAGTGCCATTTTCCAGTACTGCTTTAATACTCCATATATATTTCAGTAGATTTAGACCACACACTCAGCATATTTTTTCCAAAGTCTAAAGCTATTTACTCAACTGTACGACAAGAGTTTATTTGGTCATAAAACTAATTATGGGACTGTACAACTAAAATAGCTTTTCACTGCAACAGGTGTTAGCTGATCACGAGCAGAGCAGGGCTTAAAGCTCTTAGCTGCAGCCATAAGAAATATCTCTTGGTGTTAAAAAGTCAAGAGCAAGGCCAAAACACAATCAGTGATCCCCAGCAAGGGACTAGTTTAATTAGAATGGTATTTTTAACATTCACTTTGTCTAGTCTTGTCTGGTAGCCTCTGTGCTCAAGTTGTAACATTACATCATTGTAAATACACAGCACCTTTTGCTGAATTTGACTGCTAAAACGAGAAGACACTGATTTTTATTCTTTTTTTATTATTATTTTTATATACTTCAAAGTGTTTGAATGAGATACTTTCATATATATATAATTTCTGTGTTTTGGATATTTGAATGCATTTGAAAAATATTAATTCTGAGAGGTTTAGAATTAAATATGTGTACATACACACAATGGACAGTTCCTTTTTTCTTCATCTGAAGCTGTGAAGAGTTGTCACAAGTTTCTTTTATGTACACTTTACAAAAGCAAAATGTATGCAAAGATGTTAAAAACCTCTTAATTAAACAGTTGATCATTTAGACTATGCTAGACTGATACAGAAATGAATGCTGGACTCAATATAGCAGCAATTACATTGCACTTACCTAAATGCAATTTAACGTTCTTAAATATCTCACTTAATCTCAGTTTGCAAGCAACTGACTCTCTCTGGAATTTACCATATCTGAAATCTATCACATCTGAAGGTACATTAAATACAATATAAGAGTTACTCAGTAGGTGGCTAAATCCATTTAAAACTTGGAAGGGAAGAATGGAATAAATTTTCGTCTTGCAAGACTTACAAAATATTCCACTAGTGTACAGAAGAAGGCTAACGTCATCTCATCGTCACTATATTTTCCACAGCTTTTTTTTAACCCCACTTAAATAGTATTCTGCAGCAAACAGACAGTGCTTGATAACATCCACCCAAAGGAATCCTCATATTCCATCCTGTTCATCACCCTAAACATATCACACCTCCATGGCACTGTCTTTAAGCAGTAACTCTTAAGTTCTTTCTGATATCTGCCTTGCAAAGAACAGCTTCTGGCCAAGTATTTATGCTATGTCATCTTAGAAATTGTGCTGGCTATTGTGCCATTTCCGTAGTACCTAGGACTTCAAGGAATAAAAAAAATCACTCAGAAAAGCTTGGAAGTTAGTCCCACTGGGTCTTTTTTACACAATTAGCACTGGCAGGAAGGGTCCCTAAAAAGACAATTGTGAACAAGCACCAGCCTCAGGGACTCCCTGAGAAAGCCTCTTACTCCCCCCATTGACTTTATGAAGGAAACTAGGTTCCTAGCTTATGCATACTGGTTGGGTGCCCAACTGAGCTGCTTCTTGCCAATGAATCCTCTACACAGGTTCTCAATTTTCTTGTATCTTCCAGTCTCAAATCTTCGATTCCCTTGAATTTGTAATGGGGCTGCAGACACCTCTGGAATGACTGTTTCATCTGCATGGTGGAAAAGATATGCTCTAAACCAGACTTTCTCTACAGATTTTTCTCACAGATTTCAAAGTGAAAAAAAGCTAAGCTGCACCTCACATCCTGATATAGTTTTTAACTCAAAGCAAAGACCAAGCTGAGAAGCATTTAAGTGTTTGCGCAGATCTAATAACTTTCAGTATTAGACTGGCTGGTAAGCTAGCAACAGATATAAGGGAATATGAATCAGCAGTCCCATTACTAAAGTGAACTGTCTCTCTAAAAAGAACTGTCTTTTTAAAAATCACTCCATTGTCTACAACTCTTCTTTATTTCCTCTAAAGACAATTAATCATATTTCTGTAGATGGCACTATAAAAGCCAACCAACTAAAGGCAAGAATAATTTGTATTATAAGGACTGCACATTACCTCTTTTCACTGAATATACGGGAAAGGATACTGAAAACAAAATAATAAGTGGTTTTGTTTTGGTTTCATCAAAACAAATGCATCTGCAACTTGCAAAAGAAAATAAATTCAGATTTCACACCTTATTTGTTCATCTTGTTTTCTCTAGCAAAGGCAAATTAGGCAATATTCAGGTAAAATGAGGCTGCCTTATCTCTGGGTCTTGGTTTTGTAAGTATCACTACCTAGAAGAACATCCAACCTGCATTTCCATTCTCCATGACTGTCTCTTTGGAAACATGAAATCACCCCTAGGCCAGCTCTCCTCTGCGGTAAATTTTATGTTATTTTTGAAGGACAGGGAGCAAAAAGAAACATATGAAAGGTCTACACCTGCTGCTTTTACTAACAACCATAAACATGTTCTGTAAAAGGCTGCCCTTTTTTATTTTTTCTGCTTCTATTCATTACACATAGAAAAAATATCAATCAAAATGACTCTCCCTCTCCCCAAGTACATTTTTTAATACTGTACAGGGAAATGGTTGATCACCTATTAGAAAAATGTTCATGTCCAACAACTATTAGAAAAATGTTCATGTCCGAAGCAGTCCATTATCTGTTTCTTCTTCATTCCTGCTACACTTTTTACATCTTCTGAATACACATCAAGAATTTTTGAGCTTGCTTTTAAATTTGAGGTTTCTATGGCTTTTCTTTGAAAATCTCCCGTTTCACTCCATAACTTCAAGACTCAGAAACATGCAAAAATTGTCCATATTAAGAAAATGAAATTAAGGGAGGTCATTTGAGGTGGACATCAGTATACCATAATCTGAAATCTAGTCAGCAGTAGAATACACACAAGCATATGATGATTGTCTTTTGAGCTAGATGTGAATGTAGTTCTGCAGATAAAACTGAAATTGTGGCTCGGTGTCCTGTATATTGTACACTTTACAGAAAAAAAGGTCAAAGAAACAGCACTAGAGAAACATTCCCTTGCAACGAAGGCCTCATATGTTCCACAGAAAAAGCTGAGTAGAGATTTATGCTTACTGAAGAATTTTCAGTGAGAAAAAAAAGACTCAAGGAAAGCTTGGTATGGGTTTAAATATAACAGAAACACAGAAAAGCAAGCTTACATTAACTTGTATGGATCAAAACCAAAAAGTAGGGAGACACAGAGACCTACAAATGTGATTCCTTGATTCTGCATAATGCAGTCTATTATTAACTTGCATGCATGCAGGTACATAACTTTCAGAGACCTATGGCAGGAACAAAAATCACAATTCAAAGTCATTTTAGACTAATTGGAAAAATCAACTCAAATCAGGTTCTGCTGGGAAAATGTTTTAATGCTTTTTTTCCCCCTTTTTCTGCTTTTAATAATAGTACAAAGGTACTGAGTGTCAAATTATTTTTTCAGTTCTACATATACATCCAAACTGAAAATCTATCCTGGATGTCCAAAATTATATACATTTTCTTCCACATTAACATGCATCGGTGGGCCAATATTTAGCAAGTTTCTAAGAGCTTAATGCTCAGTGACGACGCTAAGTGGTATCCACATTGTATCCTCTTGTAAGAGTTAAAAAAAAAAAAAATAATTTTTTTATGTTGTCGTTTAAGCTGGTTTTTGGGTTGTACTTTGATTTTTTTCTTTTCATTTTGAGAGACTATTTAAGTTTGGAAGCTAGTTTTCCTTGGAGGTTCTCAATTTTTTTTAGGAAAAGGAATAAACTAAAGAAGAAAAGGAAATGTCATGAAGAAAGAAGATACTGTATTATTTAAAGGAATATGCTCACAATGACTAACGAAGGGTAAATCACATAAAATATGGTTTCTACTTTCACTTAGAATGGAGTCCAGGCGCACTACTGGCACTTACTCTGTTGCGCCAAACATATCACTTATTCTGTGTTATGCTGAAAACTACTTCAGCCAGATTTGACTGTAGTAGCATTGTCTTTTTCAGGTCTGTGGTTTGGACTTACTCCTGAAACAGCACAAATACAGACTGCCACACCACATCACAGTACTGCATTTGTTTCCTAAGGCCCAATCTCAACAGTAATAAATCAGGTTTTTGGATTCAAAAGACCAGACTTCAACTCTTTAGTACCAACGATAAGGATTTCCCTAGATATTAAACATTGAATTTCCCATTTTAACTGCTCAGCCTCAGGAATTTTACCATCTATGCCAAGGTTTTGAACACATCATGTGCTCTTTTGATACTATCCTGAATAACAGAAAAACACATTAAAGAAACTGCTCTCTGCACAGTTAGTAAAACAGTGAATCTGGTTTGAGAGTGGCTAGATATCATGTTTTAAAAATAGATGGTTTCAGGACTATATGCAAAGGTACGTGCTGTCTGAGGACTTGCAATCTGTTTAGCTTGAAAGCAAACAAAGCAAATGACTGAGAAAAGGGTGACAGATCGAAAACCAGTGTCAATATTTTCTAACTTGTTCCATTCAGATTGGCCATGTGCAAGAAGAAACATGTCCTACCCTCTACTAGGTATTCCCTTGGAAACTACCACAGCAGGCTTTTAAATGCTCTGCCCTGCTTGCTCCACCCTCAACCTTGCCACCCCTCTGAGTAGGAGCATTTTTTTGAACAGACAGCACTACAGGTTAACTTATCCTCTGATGATACAAATTTATTCCTCAAGGAGACAGCCATTACTTTTCATCTTTCCATTTCGGGCACTGCTGCCTGAGGCTACAGAAGACCCCATGACCTGTCAATGCTTTCTTCAGGTTGGTTAACTCATTTTTACAATAGTACTTCTTACTCAGCAAAATCTAGGTAAGACTACACATTAAGGCGTCCATTTCTTTCTTTCTGCTTCTTTGCTTACTCTTTTGATCTGTTCAGGGCAAACTCAATGTTTGCAGCACTCTGGACCACTGGAAAAATCCTTCAGGCCTGACAGATACTGCATCCTCATGCAACTGACCCAGGTTGGAGGGATTTTTCTCTTCTGACTGCATAGTCACATTCATGAGCCCACTACTATGTCTCTTCCACCACTATGTTTCTTCTATAGCCTGCCAGTGATGCTTCCTGTTTATTTGGTCTATCAAAATCTTCTGGAAGAATACAGCTTTATACACTGCTTCTATCTGATGCAGCACAGATTCCTAGTCTAAAAGAAACTTGTGTCTTTTCTTGTAATAGCAACTTCAGAACAAATATCCATTTACAAGAATTATTCTGAAAATACCTCAATTGAGTATCTTCTGCAGGAAGAGAATGCAGGGTATCAAAAACAGTGGTTCTTGGACAGATCTGGAACATAACTATAAAAATTATACAAAACAATGAGCCTTAAAAGCTCCCTTCACATCCTCAGTAAAGGTATAAAATTATCTTCTTGAAAAGAAACAATTTAAACATTTTCATAAGTTCAAAGCAGCTTCAAGAGTAGTCAATTCCACAACAACAATAATGTAACAGTTGCATACTGGTTTTAGATTATAAAAATGCCCTCTGTAAACCCATCCTATAATATGTTAACTAGCCAAAATCAGTTATCACATTTTTTTTCTGTAGCAGGAACAGCCAAAAAAATTCAGGAAGAATGACACGCTTAAACCTGTGATTCACAGTAAGGACGCCACTGACTTTCCTATTAAGCCACAATAAAGTTTCTACAAAATATCTTGAAAACCTTCAGTTTGTAAGAACAGCTGCTTGTAGAAGAACGGTGAGTCACAGCAGAGGAAAACCCATACAATGCCAGACAGGACTCTACAGGAAGAGTGTCATACCTGGTCTTCCCCTATTTCGAATGGAAGCATCCACCACAGGAATTCTGCCTACAACAGTCTCCACTCTTCATCAGTCTACATACTACAAACCTTGGTGTTCATAACTGTAACATGTTGAATGCAAGTGGCATGCCCTAGTTATTATTTGGTGGGCTGCATGTGGCTAGGGTTAGAGTCTAGAGATGACAATTTCAGTGAGAGTTTTGGACGGTCTCCGCAGTTTTCCAGGAAAGAGCATATCAGCAAGTCTAGATGTCCATTAAAAAAAAATGCTTAATTTCTGACTTCTTCCTGACTTCACCAGCAGAAGTATTCTGTATCTTTAAAGAGCTACTGTTCCCATTACATGCCAAGGGACCGGGGTATGATTCACCAGCATCCTGGTTTTAAACCTTATGTGCAAAAGTTTAGCTTCCAGGAGCAAAACAAAGCTGCAGCCACCTTCCTTTCAGAAAATGAAGACACAATGGTCCTGGAAGAAGACTAACTCCTTAAGCAAGCACCAAAAGCAAGGAAGGAAAGGAATAAAAATAGTGCAAGAAGTATGTGAGAAATAAAGGAATTAGGGAAGATGAGAGCAAGAGTACATGTCAGATAAACAGGAGGCAAGAACTCACAAAGGAGGGGTGGCAGAAATACGGCATAGATAAGTAAACAAGAAAGGAAGCTGCACAGACACAAGTGACTACTACTGAAAAACTGAGTGAGAGAATGCTGGAGAGAATAAAAGAAAATCCTGTCTTCGTGAGGAACAGCGAGTAACATTCCTAAATCTGACAGAGTTGCGTAGACAGAAGCTATACTCTGAATATATTTATCTGAGACCAAAAGCAGTATCTGGGATGTGCTTAGACTTGAAAGAAGTTAAAAACACGAGCTCTAATGGACTAAGATTCATATACAACAGTCTAGCATCTGTCCAGTTGTATTATGTACATAAACAACAGCATTTATTAAAACAGCTGTGAAAATTGGATGAGGAATGACAGAATAGTTTGAATTGTAAGTGACTTTTATAGGCCATCTAGTCCAACCTTCCTGCAACAAGCAGGGACATCTTCAACTAGATCAGATTGTCCAGAGTCTCACTCAGCCTGACCTTGAATGTTTCTAGGGATGTGGCATCTACCACCTCTCTGGGAAACATGTTCCAATCTCGCCACCCTCACTGTAAGCAATTTCTTCCTTATATCTAGGCTGAAGTATAAGACATTTTCCTTAGATGAAAAAAGAAGCAATTTTTTAGTTATGCATCTCCCAGCTTTGCATTTTCCCAGCTCTGCTGGAGATTCAACACACACACAAATGTTGCCTACTATAGATAAGGAGAAAACATAAAATACACACAAAAATACAAAATATACACACAAGTACATACAGTTCCTGCACAGTAAGATGCAGGATGAGAAATACAGCCTCATTCCAGCAAGTAAATGACCTACTTGCTTTCTGAAGCTTACTACTAAGCTATTAAGCAGCTTCAAACCATGCAAGATGTTCAAAACAAAATAAAATCAATTTTTTAAACTTACTTCCTTCTGTTATTCTGAAATTGAAAATGTTTCACTTACATTTATTAATCTGAAAAGCAAAGAAAATATATTCAGTTTTAGCCAATGATACAAACCAAACCATGAATGATACTAATTTGAGAGAGTCAAATACATATGCTGTTCCTCTCTGACTGCTGTAATTTCAAAACCAAACAGATCATTTTGCAGCATAGGAAGTCCTTCACTGTCTATTTGTAGCAATCTGTAAAAGTTACTTCTCATCTTTTGTCTATACTAGATAGAAGTCATTGTAGAATGTGTTGGACAACATATTCTGACAAATCTACTGAAGAAAAAAGTCTAGCTGACACAAGACAAAGTCTTTCAAGGAAAAAAGCCCATGCTCCAATTTAATTAATGCAAGACATGCTTAAGGATAATACAGACAAGGCACTAAAATCAAATATGTCAAAATACACCAACTTATATCTAGTGTCACAATTCATAGTTCAGAAAAGGCCTCAAATCTCAGCTTCACAGATATAAAAATATTAAATATTATAAATATTTTTCAAACATTTTTGCGAATTGAAACATTCTATTGGCATTTATTTGAATAGCCTTCATAACTAAAATTTCTACTTGTCATTATTAATGCAGCCAATCCAAACATGTCAAATGTATTTATGTCATACCACATTATCATATAAGCTAAGCATATAAATTATACACAGAAAAAAAAAGTCTGAATTTTCTCACAGTAATCATGAGACTCATTTATGACAGACACTGCATGAACAGTCCACTAAATGAGCTGGCTTTGTTTCTGCTGATTTCCTGATGCAATGAACTAACTTTTATAAACAGAGTATGAACCTTTCCTGCTCATGTACTCACACAACTGAAAATAAGTTTTTACAAAGGTCATAAACACTTCATGCAAATTACCTAATGAAATTTTCTTGCATATTTCGTGTTACAAATAGTCACTTAAAATAATCCTTTGCTTGTCAGTATGCAAGTTCTCAGTAAAAATGTATTTGTGGAAGAAAAAAAAGCTGAGTGATGTGGTCTGCTGCCAAGAACGCACCTTTTTCTCCCCCTCTTTAGCCATAATGTACTGTTTGGTATGTGATCAATACTAGAATTCAAGCAGTCTGTAAATACAAGCAAAATAAACATGCACACAATATTCATGTAGATGTATTTAAATGCTTCACAAATTAATCTTAGCACCTTAATTTCTGGTCACCAGCACTTTATTATGTATTCACTGCTTTAAATAAAAGACAGGAAAGAAAATGCTGTAGAAAGACCAGAATCAGAGCTGCTTAGCTTTTGTGCATCTATAACACAGACGGCATCATGCTTTTCCAGAACATACTGAAGCCAACTAACTCGTCATACAAGGGCAGCACACACCCAAGATCACTGTTGAACACAACAGGTTTACTCGAATGAGAAAAGCTAAGTATGTAAATGGGTATTTTGCTGAAACTAACCTCTAAGTGTTTTTTTAAGAAAACTTTTTAAATCTTTCCTTTCTACATCTCCTTTCAAAAGCCTATGATCTATAGACTTAGAAATTGATTAAACGTTATTTTTCATGCAAAAATGTTAAACTGAAAATCAGCAAATCCCCAGAAGAGGAAAAAAAACCTCAAACAAAAAACAAACCAAAAACCAATTAGAAACCGCTTCCAGTATCTTGGCTACCTAAAACTTAATTAAATATCACCAGTGATTTTCCTGATTTCACCCCTAGTTTGGAAGAAATAGAAAAACAAATTTATGCAGAAGCAGGGTAACACAGATTTATTATCAAATTCATCTCATATTTTTCCCAAAACAGCTAGAATAGAAGAATAGCTGGAATTGACCACACTACTAGCTATTCTTAAAAACAAATAAACAAAAAAACCCCACACCAAAACCACCCAAAACCCACTAACAACAACAGAACTTTGACATTTTAATGATGATAAATGAATTGAGAGTATTAGATTTGCACACTTCCGACAACTTGGGAAGGAAGAAAAATATGCATAATTAATGACGATGACCAAGGACTAGCACATTCTAATCAAACCTATTGTAAACTGCTTAATAATTAAAAAAAAAAATCAAACCCAAAAAACCCCCCGAAAAACCACCACCAACAAAAACCAAACACACACGCCCTCCAACAACAACAACCAGTTCAGTGTTTCGTCGGTAATAAAGACTAGAAAGAATGTTTGGGATGCTGATATTCAACTTCATCCAAAGTACAGACATGATACAATCAGAGAAAATTAAACTCAGTCGCTTGGAGACAATAGCAACCTAACCAGAAAAAAAGAATTCAACAACTTCATTTTTTCAGATGCTATGGAACAAGTGAGATGAGAGTAGTATTTGAAATGTTCAATTAGGAAAGAAAAAAAACAAACAAATGAAGGGACAATACTAAAACTAGGCAGAGGAGATGAGGACAACACTTTAGGACAGCTAAACTTTAAGAATAATTCTCTCTCACACATGGTAAAAGAACAAAAACGTAAATTTACTTTGAAAAAAGAGAGACTTGGATTTACCCCTTGTTTATTAGCTCATCTGCCCCCTCCCCAGCCAAAAAGGCAGATCAATAGAATATAGATCACTACAAAAAAGTGACTTCTAATGCTGATAACATATTCATTGAACTGATCGTCAGAATATTGTCAGAAAGGGAATATTAAGCAATACACCAAGTAGTAGAAAAGATCTTATTTCCTTCAGATGATACGTCAGGTATCATTTTGTTGAACAAGGGGATTAATTTAATCTTCTTGTTGAAGTAAATTCTAATAGTTGTTAACTGCTGAAGTACATGAGAGGGGGAAGGGAAGCCTGCAACATGTCAAATGGCTGTCAGAGAGGCTGCTAGAAAAAGAAATAAGTGAACTGCTGATAGATAAAAAGGAAGGAGGAGCGGGAGAAGAAAGGCTGCTATGGGAAAAAATGTTACTAACTGTCATCAAATTTGCCTGCTTAACTTCCCAAATCTTTAGACAAGGAAATAATCTGTCAATATTTAAACACATTTTTCATGTTCCCTTACCACTGCAGTTTCAATGAGCCCATTAAAATCTGCCACTTAAGTAAATCTGTACAGATTATACAAAGAGCAGACTATTCTAGAAAGTAAAGGCTATCCGAAATCTCTTCCTGCTCAGAAAGGCATACAATAAATCAGGAATCATGTCCTGTAAGGTATAATGCAAGCAGACCTGTGGATCCCATGGACTCAGGGAAGAATGTAGACCACAGAGAACAAAGCTGAAAGGGATAAAAGTGTCAACTACGTTGAAATCTGATATTTTACAAAATAAAACAACTTCGAACAGACTGATACTTAATTCCAGTTTTGGAACGGAATGCAAGCTTCCCCTCCATCCTGAAACACATGTACTACAAATCCCACTTACTTTACCCTAAAATACCTAAATGCTTACAACAGCAGCAAAAATAACTGACAACACTAGGTTAATATCCTATCCACAATACTTAGTGAACATAAGTACCAGACACTTTGTGAATAAGCTGCCAAGAAATCTAGTTGAGTCTTTGCACATGATACTCCAGCAGACAGAGGCAGCTTCTCTTTTGCTATACTCAATCCGATTTCCCAGTAATGTGTGATGGGCCAGAAAACATACATGCCTTAAATTAGCAAGTGTTTAGATCCTAACATTCCTGGAAAATGATTCAGACTTCTGAATGAAAAAAAGAAAAAAGGGGGAGGGGGCGAGGGAGGAAGAACAGAACAGCTTTGAATTCATTTACAAAAAAAAGTCTTACTAGTACTAGTGGGGCTTTGCTGAAAGTCTTTGCAGTGTTATAATCTTGTAACCAACAGAAGCTATTCAAAATGGGCAACACAGCTTAGAAAAGAAGTGAAAGAGACTTTTTATAAAGCCACGAAAGTTACAGCAGTACAGACACATGGCACCCTTAATGAGCTTTTCAATACCCTTGCTGGTTATAAAACAAAGAAAAACTACAGCCATTTTCTCAGCAGAGAAAAATGCATTTCTTTTATTTAAGCTATATAAACAGCTTCTCTTTAGAAATCAAATTGGCATGTTAGTTTTATAGAGATTTTGATAGGAAGGCTTAACATTAAAAAATATCATATGCTGTGATTTGATTGCTCCCTAGTTCCACATTAATATCACAAATGCCATACAAAAGATGAGAAAAACAAAGCATTCTCATTTCCACCTTCTGCTCCCTCCTTCCAAAGCCCCCTTTTTACAGGGAAAAGCAGAAGTATTCACATATGCGGTATACGCACTCTCTCAATAAAATGTGGACTATAATTCTCTGCTGTGATTTTCAAAGGGAACCATACAGAGACTGTTTCTATTATATACACAATAAATGTCCACCTCTGGAAAACCAAAACCAAACCAAACCCAACCCAACATACACATACACAAAAAAAAAAACCCAATAAAAACCCACCCTGTCCAACCATTCAGAAATTCCTTAACAAAACCGGTCTCTCTTCTGGAATGAGTAGCACAACACAGTGGAAAAACAAAAGACATGATGCATTCCCATCTGGTCCCTCTTTGGAATGTACAGTATTCCTTGGATTTTGACAGACTCCTTCTACGTTCTCCAAGTCAGACCCTGGTATCTCTCACAGCATTACTGGAACAATTTCAGAATGATCAGGTATTTTTGTTAGAAGATGGTGAATAACTTTTAAGTTTTGTAATCTGAGGAAAATAAAAGCTATTACACTTTTTTTTCCTTTCTCTTTAAGAAAGATATCCTCACCTGTTCAAAGTGCTGAAAGACAGAAGACCTGCTAGAGTCTCCTCTTCCTGTTTTTCATCATTCAATAAAGAAACCAACTGCTCTGCACTCCATAAATGATAGAACTCTCAGGAGTATAGCAAATCAATGCAACTAAATTCTAATTTTTCTACAGTCTCTTTTCATCTTCTATGAATTCCAAAGAATATAAATAGGGAGCTAAGATGCAGGAAGCACAAAACAAGAAGCTTCTTTTCCACAGTTTCTGGTTACTTTTTGTCCTTAGTCCTCTACAGGTTAATATTGTTGCTACCACTCTAAGTATGCTGATCATACCAGACTAATAAGGCAAAAAAAAGCCGTTCTCCCACAATGGACTAAGTACTTACCACATTTACCACAAAGACCATTTCTCCTGGACAAAGCAAGGACTAGGACAGACTGAAGGGGTAATGTTAAGGGCCAGCTGCAGCTCTGTAATAATGGATAATCTGTTGGGAGTGTCAAATCAGACTGTAAACCCTGAATTTCCTCCCCAGTATGTAAACTATAAACTACAGTATAAGCTTTCTATAAAGCTTTAAGAACTTGTATTACTGAGTGGGTTGGGGTTTTTTTTATTTCCTTCTGTTTTGTAAGAGAAAAGTGCAACACTAGCCATTATTTAATCCTTCCCCTATTTGTCTGCAAGAACTGAATAGTCTTAAAACATAAAGGAAGATTTACCAGTTCTTACACACAGCTTTCATGTGTTCATGGAACTCTTACATTTCAGAATTACTTTTTAGTTCCCTGTGTTAAAGTTTATATTTGCATGATGAACATCTTTCATAAAGCTTTAAGCTTATTTTCTTAAAAAATCTATTTAAAAGTACACCGAAATACCATGTACATTTATAGAACACTGGTGTTCATTTGAATCTTCTCTTTGGTATATTGTCTTAACTGCATTACCTATTCAAAATAATGCAAACACCAAATATTTAATAGAAGTGATGTTAAGACCTCACTTTTGGTCATTTACGGAAAGGTTTTTTTGGTGTTTTTTTTTAAAGATATTTGGATCACTAATATACAGAGATCAATGTGATGTACTTGTAAGCGTTTAAGGAAAAACTGCTGCCTAATATAAAACCTATTATAAAACAGACTTCATATTTCTATTTTTACATTAAAACAATCCAATGAAATTAAAGATGGGATAAGGAAGACTATTTAGGCATTGTAAAACTGACTTGAGGAGCTGAGAGCAAACTGTGCTGCAAAACCTGAATGTTAAAGCAATACTGAGTTAGTTCTTCAGTTTCTTGCCTTGTACACCTCCTATACAGAAAGCTCTGGGGAAAAAAGTTTATAAGGAAAAAACCAGTAATTCTAACAGAAGGGCTGGCTTTCACTACTGGTTTATGTTTCTTTCCTCTCTGAAAAATGGCTTCTAAATGCAATATTCAGTTAGCTGAATCGGCAAGTTTGCTGAATATCATATGCATAACTGGGTCTCTAAAGCATACTGTGTGGTATTTAATTACTAAATAAGAACTTAACTTTCTTAGAAGTCCAAGTGCTCACCATAATAGAATTAAAAACAGTATAACCGTTTTCCTAAAACATTGTGCATGAGAAAAAGTATACTTAATTTCCCTTAAAATGTTTAATTTTGTGTTTATTCTTAAGTGCATACATTACTTCTCACATAAAGATCAGAAATCAGCAATTTAACTATAAGCAAGAAAAAAAAAATGTATCTAGTTTCAGCTATATATTAACATCTCAAAAACTGAAATATTATGCTGATGATAGATGAACATATTTGACTAGAACTCCTCAAGCACTGAAGTCCAAATTATTGTACCAAGAGGAGCTATCCCAGACAAGGAGATTACATACCCAAGTACACAGGATTTGATACACCCCAATAGAAATACTAGAAGTAATTCTTACTTACAAAAGTTAGTACTTTCAGGACAATGGCAATTATTCCAAAGTGACATCAGTAAATAAAAAGCAGCAATCCTTTCGTATTTGACTGCAGTCACCAAGCAGTGACTAATAGTGACATAATAGTGCTATATGTAGACTCTAAGCTATGTTGCTTAAAATATATATATCTCTATCTATCTTAGAGATCTAGTAATTTTCGATTTCTACCCATAAAATAGGGTGCTTAGAAAGCCTGCTGGCCAAACTATACCTACTATGAAGCAGGCCCACATCATCTACTTGATTTCACTTTGATAATCCTTTCCCTTTCGTACTACCTTCATTCCCACTGCTCAAGAGAAATTGCAGGTCACATGCATTTGTTTTGCAATGTCCAAAGCAAGAGGATCTCTTGGAGATTCACTGATCTATTAAAAATGTGTTCAATTTCTCAAGTTTCCTAAGATATCTTGAAATACTTTACTTTCTTCAGGAAACATAAATTTCAGCAGATATGAAATGAATGCATGACAACCATCTAACCAGCCTGCAGATTTAGGAATCCACATGTAGGCTGAGAAGATGCCTGCTCACACACACACGCACACACAGCAGTTTAAATGATGCTAAAGAAATTACAAGAGCAGCACTGATAAAGTGCTCATTTGCCTGTTTCACTAGGTAGTACCAAAGCTTGGTAAATACCTCAAATACAACTGATAATATTTGCACTGTCACTTGCATACTCAGCTAGCACACACCATAAGAATCAAGGCTGTGTCAACATCCACACAGAATACCCCTACTTCCAGGGAGCACAGCAATGGATTTGCTTGCCTTGGGGACTCAGAGCTAAGATGCAAAAGAACTTAGATTTTATCATGAAATTCTGCAGTGACTATGCACAATTTTAGGTGCAGGTGCAAACTCCACAAAAGCTGCCTTTATTGAAAAGAATTTAAATAAGCTAATATCTGATTCCTGCCTTCAGTTTCCAGGAAAGATTTAGGATGGCAATGTTAAAATCCATATACATAATCTTGGAAACACAGGTCAAGGTCAAAAGAGAAAATAATGGTAAGATTAAATTACATCCCTACATCCATTTAACTTGGAAACATTAAGCAAAGGTTAAAAGAACATTATTCTGACAATGAAATTTATTATTTCCTCTAATTTTGAGGGTACCAGCTACTTCTTCAAGTCACTGCTGTCTGAATTCTGTACCACTAGCAAGAACTACATTACTGCTAGTTTATTCATACAGATTTTTGTTGATATTCAGAGCACAAAGTGATAGTGATGTCTGCACATATTGTCCAGCTGTGTTTGTTTCTCTGGAGATCTATCCTGATAGTGGCTGCTGACCTTACAAGGGTGAAGCAAGCTGTAGCTGACTTAGAAGCTCTATAATAAAATAAAATAAAAAAAGCCAACCTAAAAAACCCCCAAAAAACCAAACAAAAAAAACAACAAACAAAAAAAACCAAAACCCACATAAGCTCCTCACAGCCACTGCAATAAACATTTAAGGAGCAGCTTCATCAGCTGTCCAGTGAACGACGAACCAGCCACTAGATGGCAGAAAAATGCAGTTTAATTTGCTTATCATTACAAAGAATTCATCCAACAGATTTCCTACATCTCAGATAACAGGTAAAATATGATCTATCAAGCAATGTCAGATAAAAGATGACAGTAAAGCTGATTCTTCCCTAGTATGTGTGCTATGTTGACTTTTTCTCCTCCTCTGTAAAACCTGAAGATGTTGAAATGGTTGAAAACTGAAGTGTTAAACCAGCTAAACCCCACACCTAATTTCATTATCCTGAAAAGTGCACCATTACAGGAGTAAGGCCAACCTTCGTTAAAGATGTTCTGTTATTACAATATCACTCCATGTAATGTTAAAAGGACAGAATATATGGAGAAGTTATTTCAAGATTCAGATAAATAATGGCTGCTTTTCCACCCAAGAATTATGCAAATAGTAATAGGTAGTGGAAATACTGAAGCAGAGAGTAACAGAAAAGGTCGTGGAAGTTTAACAGGAAATAAAATATGAGAAGCAAAATTGTGAGTTTTCACACAAACCCCTCAATTTAAAACATTATTTTTACAACAAAAGCGGCAGAGTTTGTTTTAAAAAAATTATATTCATGTCTGGAAACTTCATACATTTGCATTAACTTCTTCAAAAAATATATTGTAATAATTTCTCGATTTTTTAAAAAGCTTGCACTATTTGGCTCTTTTTTCCATTCCTCCAGCCTACTCTATGTGTACATTTCCTTACTTCATATATATTTATTCTTTCTGTAAGTTTTTTCTCTCTTCTGTAAATTTTTTAATGGCCATCATTCTTTAATAACATCACTGGGTACCTCAATTACTACAACATATGAGAGTTAAGTCACATTTTTTCCACATTGCAATTTTTTCTCTTCTCTCTATTCCTACCCTAAAAAAACCCAAAAAAACCAAGAAAACCACAAAACTATAGTTCAAAACAAATACTTTAAAAACTGTGTTATGAGAAAGCATTATGATCACTGTAGCAAAGAGAAAACCTACAAACCCCCAATCGTTTCACAGTGGTTCACTCAGCTCCCTCATGCAGATCTTACATGTACTCTATTAGCACAGATGAGCTAAACATTACTGTAAAACCAACCTATTTTACATTTACCTATTTAATGCAAAGATTAGGATTTTCTTTTTTACAGACTGAACTTTTCACCACCACAAAAAAAAAAATATCAACCCAACCAAACATTACTACATCTAACCTTAGATTACTGTCTGTAGTTCTTTCACATAACTACCAAGTCAGCAAAACAAATTCTCACCTAATTGAAATCAAAGGGATTTTTACCAAGATCCTACCTGCAAACTTTTAACAATAATTTATTTTTTCACACGGCACTATTATAGCAAAGGGGTCTCAGATCACAATGCTTAGGTAGGAGAGCAAACCCACTTTACTGCACCAAAGCTGACCTCTAACATTGTGGAAAATAAGAAAATATTGCAATATAATCAACAGCCTTTCTTCCTCCACCCCTACCCCCATAAAGTACTGTTGAAAACACACAAAAGCAGAAAAGACCAGGGAAGCAAACTGATATTTGTCTTGAGGAAAAAAAAAAAAAAAAAGAAAAAAATCCCAAAAGAAACACCACAAACACAAAACCCCATCACACTGAAAAAATACCAAGTTAGTATTTTCAAGGCACTTTGGAAGTTACAGAATTGTTCGGCAACAAATCAGCCACTGAACCAGGAATAAACATGTCAAATCAGAACATCTGATATATGGACGGAATAAATCTGACACAAAAAAGCTGAAATTCCTTCAAACTCCACTTAAAGACTGTTGACACTTTCAACACCAGAGCCATAGGAAGTGTTTGCTATAAAAATGCACAGTCGAATACTGCATTCTAATTCATATACTTACTACAAATTAAAACAAAAAACGTTCTGTTTTCAGGTGAAATTAAATTTTTCAATGTCAACCTTATCCCACATGACGATGGCTGCACTGAACTGCAGCATCACTTTCATTTCTTGAAATAAGCAAAATTTAATGAAATGACTGAGTACTAAGAAGAATATTTGCTTAGAGTTTCATGATTAATGTGATTAACAGGTTACTGCTCGATACTTCACTTACAGAGTAAGTAATAACATGTTTACTAAGAAGTCAAGATAAGTTACTTACTGAAGTAAAAGCTAGAAGTTCCTCTTCCGTTAATTTGTGTATTGGGTTGTTCTTTTGAAGGTCTATACTGTAAAGGAAATAAAAACACACAAAAAAAATATGCTATTTTAATCTTTACTGTACTGCTATACAGAACATTTTTCAAGCTTGCAGAAATGTAAAGTACATTCTGGAAAACTGTTACAATGACAAATGGGAGTATGGTATATGCAGAAGGCAGCCTAGACCTAGGAGCAGTGGCGGAACAAAAAGAACCATTCAGCGGACCAAGATACTTTAGTAATACCTTTCTAATACCATTCTAAATTCAAACATCTTACTCAGCTTAAGCTCATGGGAATAACAATTTTACAAATACTTGTAAGTTTTAAATCCATTCTCTGCTTATACAGTGGTCTGCTTTCAGTTAAAATTCTATGACTAAGTGGATACAGATTCTGCGAAAATGCCACTAAATATCAAAAAGTCCCAAAGCATAAATCAAACACTCTCTTTCTAGTCACTCTAGGTACATGACCACAGGTGTCCATCTCTCACTAACTGGCATTACCACTAGCTTGTAGTACACAAATGGGGAAAACCAGAAGAATATACAGAGATGAGAATTAAATTATTTTATTTACAGTTAAACATGTTTACAGAGATGATAAAGAAACTGGGCTTACAACTCAATGTGGATGGATGTTCTCTTTAGCCAACAGACCACTAACATTTACATGTATGCTACGAGAGATACCTCTAAGTGGCACAAAAAGCAACACAGCTAATACTCAAACTCCCTGTGAAAACAACAAAGTATCACATGAAAATATATCCTAAATCATGGCACAAAGTATGGATCATCACCAAAGCTATATAGTGGCAATATACATAAGCTTAATTTCATCACACTATTCCTTAACTTTGCGGCGGGCTTCATATTATATGTTAAAATTGCAAAGATAGTATATTAATTGTGATGACAGGTCACAGATTGAAATTATGCTCCCTACATTACATACCTTAGTTTGGAGGCAAGACTTTGCTGCAGTCTTTCTTCTTGCTTTGTTAATTCTTCTTAGTATATATGATACAATTACCATAACAGAAATAACAGTCAATACTTTGATTAAAACTTGTTACTAGCCACAAGAACAAGGTACAGAATAGAGGCTGCCATCAAAAAATCAATTATCTTTAAAAGGACATGGTGATCAACAAAGGTTCCTGAGGACAACAGAAAGCAAATATCACTCTTGTCTTCTGGAAGAGCAAGAAGGAGGATCCAGGTTAACCTCAACTCATTCCTTGGCAATGATATGAAACAAACTGTCCTTGAAGACATTTCCTAACTCATGGAGGGAGGAGTCAGTAGACATTCACCAAGGGGAAGTCATGTTTAACCAACTTATAACCTCTATGGTGAAATGACTGGCTTGGTAGATTTGGGGAGAGAGGTGACATTGCCCAACTGGACTTCAGTCAGGCTTTAAGCACTGTTTTCATCAGATATTCATCAAGGAGTTCATAAGCTGACAGTAAGGTGGACTGAAAACTGGCTGGACAGGTAGGGCCAGAAGGTTGTAATAAGTAGTAGAAAGTCCAGTTGGAAGCCAATAGCTAATGGTGTACTCCAGGATTTTTTCCTTCCTTGACAAAATTTTTCAGGAGAACAGGGAGTAATAAAGAAATTCTCTGCTTCAGGCACTTCTTCCCTTGTCCAATGTTAGCTGCTAGCAGAAATAGTTACAGTCAGCTTGAGGTAGTCAACTGAAGTCACTAAATACTGGTCGCTAATACAAATGTGACTTCAGATGAAAAATAACACATTTCTCTATTCATCGTGAGTAGAGGGAAGTAAAGAAGGCAGCAAGAAAACCTGAAATATAACAAGAACACCACAGCAGCAAGGCAGCCATAACACTGACATGACCACAGCTTTTGAAAGCCACAGGTAAACCAAGTGACAGCTAAATTTTCACAAAATTGGAATTTATTCTTCAGCATCCTAAACCTAAACTGATTCCAGCAGAAAGGATTAATCTGCTCCTTATTCTAGACAGATTTTTGTCACAGCTTTTTGAAGCACATAGCTGCAGTTCTTCCAGATCAAAGCAATGCTGTAACAGGTCTCCAGTTTCCATTTCTGCCACATCCATGTAAAATGCCTTAAGACACATAAGTATGGTAATATAAGCCTTGAAACACAGGAGAAAAATTAAACTGTTTTAATGATTTTCCAATCTAAATCAAATAAAATTTAAAGTTGTGCTTTAAATCTGTATCTAGAGTAGAATTGTAGGCTGCTTTTAAACATTTTTAATGACTGTATTAGCTCCTGTCAGAGTACCTTCCAGGCATTTCATTTCTATGCCCTGTATTTGTTCTGATTTCAAGAACAGGTTAAGCAGTTCACCCGCATCTTTTCATAACATGAAGAGAATTCACTAATTACCACATCATTCACCTTTGGTATTTTCTGTTCACTCTAGAATCATGTCTTAGGTAGTTGAATGGAATAGAAGGAAAGAAAACAAAGAGAAATAGATATTCTTTAGACAGATAAAACAGAACCTTAAAGTAAGATCTATTCTGCAGCAAGAAAAAAGTATTTTCTAGCAAACCAGCCAAAGCTAATTGCCCACAGCTTACAATTTACAGCCAGTTCTTTAATCTCATTAAACAGATCTACATTGGCAGCCTAATGAGTAAGGTATCCAGTTTAACTAGTTATACAGTTTGCAACACAAATAGCCATAATCTTTGTAACAGTGGAATTAATAGCAATCATTCCAAAGTATCCCTTTTTGGATGACAACTCAAAAAAATTTTTGTTTCAAGAACTGATTTAGAAAGTTGACAAATGTTAAAGAACATTGTTAAAAGCTATTAAAAATGAAACTGTGTTCTTCAAAGAACTGAAGTTGAATTAAAACAGAATACAGAAAGCATCAAGGAGTCTGGATAGTAAGTAATAATAATAATAAAATATCCCTAAAAAATTAATTATGGAGTCCAAAAACTGTTTCAGGAGCAACTAACCAAGACAACCAAAATCAATGCTAAATCTTTCTTCCTATACAGCAGGAACAGAAATTTTGAGAGTCCACAGGACCAAAATCACAGCCCTGGAATAAAAGCCATTTTAGAGAAGCTCTATGAGTTCATTGCATTAGCATTTATTGCAGAAGAATGTGTCCCAGGGACCCTTTCTGGGTAAGGGAGAACTACAAGAGAATCTTTCTCCAATTA
The DNA here is from genome assembly GCA_009867235.2 of Psittacus erithacus. Lineage (NCBI taxonomy): Eukaryota > Metazoa > Chordata > Aves > Psittaciformes > Psittacidae > Psittacus > Psittacus erithacus. The sequence goes on along the minus strand of WYDI02039090.1, from coordinate 15,516 downwards.
AAAAGCTGCAGAAGAGGCTATATGCTAAGAAGGAGTAACAGGATAAAGAATAGCTGGAAAAAAAAGTCTAAAATTAGTTTTGGGATGAGATAGCTGAGACACTAAAAGCAGTGCCTAAGTCCTCATTTAAAACTATGTCAGCACCTGAAGATAAGAGAGCAACAAAAATGATGCCAACCTTTAGAATTGGTGTCAGGGGATCAGTGAAACTACTGGCTCGTAAGCGTATCATGTGGAAGGTATGTAAGGAGATACTATATATGAACAGAAGGGTCAGAGATACCTGGACAAATGTGTGTGGGGAGAGATGGACAGGCATCTGTAAAAAAATATTTCTGCTTCACAAACATGTTGGGGGCTTTTGGAAGGTTTAAGCAGTGTAAGGATATACATAAGTTGCTTGATGAAATCAGCCTGGATCTCTAAGATATTTTGAGAAGACCCTCACCAAAAAGGATTTTAAAAAAGAAGCTGAGCCTTTATATAAGAATAAAGGTCTTGGCAAAGGTCACTAATTGAGTACAAGATAGGAAATGGTATGAGACATAATCAGACATCCCAGTGGAGGTGACCAGTGCAATCCTGCACAAAATCCAGATGTTGTGATGTGATCCATACGCTATAATATCAATAAACAAACTGGAATAGAAGAATGTAATTGAGGTGACAAATGATATTCTTTGAAGTAAGGATGTGATTAGGCAATAAGAAGCTGTAGAAAGACCTAACAGGATAGTTGAAAAGGTAATAAAATACCAAGCAATGCACAATAGGAAGCACAATCTTGGCTCTACAAAAAATGGTAGGCGCCAATCCAACCATTTCTATTCAAGAGCACCTCTTTAGCACTGCAGCTGCATGAAAACAGTAGCTCAGTACAAGGGAGCTGTCAAAAAGGCAAATGAATAGGTAATTAATTAGGAAAATAACACAATCATATACTGGAGTATACTACAAAAAGTATACAAATCAGTAACAAAGCCTACATAAAATATTACATAAAGCCTTTGTTTGTCCATCCATGACTAGTATGTTCTGTTCTTGGCCTTCATTTCAAAAAACAATAATTCAGTACTGGAAAAAAATCAGAAACCAGCAGCTAGAACAATTGTTTTATGATGATGAATAATTGCTTTATGCTCTACAAATACGTAACAACTTTTACAAAAGGAATGTCTGATTAGGGTAGGACTAACCAAAGAGGGATATTGCAGAGATTTTCAAAATTGTTAGGATATAGGTGAGTCAAGTCACTAAATGAAGCCAGTGGCAACCAAATCATGACAAATATTTAAAATACATTGAGCATGCAGACAAGGCATATTAGGCTCAGGAAATCACTTTTTAGAGGCTGGGAAAATATTAGGGAGAAAGGAGTAACACATGCCTGCCCTGTTATTGCTCACCCTTAGGTATCTTTTCGCAGTCACTCTTGAAGAAGACTATAAAATTAGTTTGCTGAAGACAACTGCTGTTTGTTTGCTTATGTTTCCTGGCATTTTACCTCTCTGCAAGCACAAACAATTCAAATTCAAGTTCCTTGACTAACTACAGTTAACTAGCATGAAATGTATGATGAAGAACAGACATGTCAAATTTTCCACACAGGCATCTTAATGAGCATTTGCTGTATTTCTATGCCGTTTGTTTTTACCAAATGTGTTAATTTTTTGAATGAAGAAGAGCTAAACCCAATAAATTGATCACTTTACAAGCTTTTTTAAAGTTTCACAAAAGTATTTAAAGAGATTAATGTTTTACATGTGAGCATTTTGAACAGCAAGACAAGAAGCTAGCTCCCTAGTGGGAACCTCTTCACACAGTTGTATGTACTGGTGAACAGCAATGTATTTTGTAGCAATGATTTTAAGCAGCCATAAACTGACCATTGTGAGATCATTCTCTGGTGCCTGTAATTGGTTTGTTTCAAAAAAAACCAGTAATAATTTACACCTACATAATATGTTTGTAAAGATTGGCCAGAGCGCCAAAAAGTATTTAACAGAAAAACTGTTATCACTTTTAATGTTGTCCAAGATTTTATGCTGTAGCTTTTACTTTCATTGGACAAGATGCGTAAGCTCTGGCTTTCCACAGACCCTGTAACACAACCTTTTCCATCACAATGGCCTGGAAGAGAAAATGCTCTCTCTTATAAAACAAGATGAAAACAGTTGTTTACCAGCTGTTGCCTTCTGACACAAGCTATATTGCATGACCTTGCTAAAAAGTGCAAAGAAGGCTGCAATCATATACACCTAAAATCATAATAAGCACCTAACTTTAACCACATAAAATTTAGGCCTTTAATCTAGCTAAAAGTCTATGCTTCCTTCAGAGTCCATGCAAAAATACAGGTAAATGTAGGGAGTGATTTAACCCATTGTAAAATAAGTGCCTGATTCTGGTTCTTCTATAGACTAGGGAACAGAAAGCTAAGATCAGATTCTCAAATTTCAAGTAGCTAAATATTTTCCTGTTTCACCTACTCAAGTTTCCCAAAATGTATACTGGATTTTATTTTTCTAATTACTCAGTTGTTTCAAAAGCTCATATTTAGTAATTCTGTTAAAAGTCTTCTAGTCTTAATGCTGTTTAGTGCTTATGCAGCTGTTTTGCTACAACTCATTCTGTAAACTGCATAATATACTATTATCAAATGCAAAATAAATTACTGTAAAATAAAAGTTATGCTTCCTGATGCTTTCCTTACCAGCTGAAGACTGGTGCATAGTCTGCGACTGAGCTGAGGTACCTCCAATATAACACACTATTTTGGTCTGATTTGATTCTTGAGAAACAGAAAAAGATAAAGAAATAACCAGCCATTGGACATTTTTCTTTGCTTTCTTAGAACTTCCAAAAAGCTCCCCCTTTTTAAAAAAATGGTGAATCAAGTGATGAGAAGGGATTTCTTTCCACGCTGCTGACACACAGATGCTGTTGTCTATTGTAACAGCCATCTACTTTGGGCAATTTCTAACTGACAAGAGAAACAGACTCCCCTCTCAGTTTCCCAGCATTTTGGCATCTATACTATACTAACACATTATTTAAACCATACATTGGTCCATTCTTTTATTTTATTTTCATTTTATTTTTGTATTGGAACTTTAATATCTTTTTCCATTTGTCTCTGAAAGTTTAGTTCCAGGCTTTATACAATGTTCTGGCCACAGTCTTAAGGCTTGACTGTAAAATAAATTTTATAATATGACTAGTTACTTTCATCTAAAATATCACAAAAAAGTCCTAGCCAAGTGATGCTTCTGTACTCCTAGGAGTTTATTCTAGTATTTCCTTTAGGTTGCATTACTCCTGCAGTGAGATGGTCTGAAGACACCTCTAGACAACATTCTTCCTACAGAGACACTACAAAATCTGTATTTGTTGGAATAGGAAACCTTTGTGTAAACAAGGCAGACTGCAGTGGTTTCCCACACACACACTTTGTTTTAGCTACAGTTTCATTATCATAAGAGGCAAATGTTTTCTTTTAGATTTAGTTCCACAGACTCTCCAGTATTTGGAGGAAGAAACAGAATAGCCAAACACTCTAAAGGAAACTGCCTCAAATTACTGATGCCACAGAGGACTGGCTGGGTACAGTTTACATTGCTACTTTTTTATAATGTATTATTTTTCATGAGAATAACAGAGACAGGCCTACAAAATATATATATATATATAAATAAATATATCTATAACTGATTCAGGCTCACGCATGCTACTTCCAAGCTAGGTTACGCATACTGCACAAGATATTGCTTCAGTTTTTGTAAAGACAACACATATGAGATACTTGATATCCTCTTCAAATGTTACTGGGGAGGAGGAGATAAAGATGTTTGCATTGATACTGTAATAGTACTTTGTTTAGACACTTAATCATTGTAACCTACTTGAAATGAAGCTTACTTCACAGACGGAAACATTATGCGTATTCAGGTAATTCCATAGGATCCTATGCAATTGTAACTGTCTTCCAAAAACTAACAATTTTCAGTCCGTTCTGCTATCCACAAACATTTCTGCACACCGCTGACTGAGCTAGCATGACTTAGCTACAAATACATCAGTTGAATTAAGAGGCACTTCTGTAACATTTGTTGTAAAATAAATACGAGCAAACACAGTGAAATATATACAGGAAAAAAATTTTCTCACATTTACTCTTTTTCTTTACCTGCAGGCTGCCTTTCTTCAACAAACCAGCTCAGTCTCCTAAAGTTTATCTGCATTAGAAAAAACACCCACTATTGACAATGTCAGTCAACAACGGATGCCACTGAAGAGATGCTAGACTTCGCTTTAGTGAAGTCTAGTTACAACTGCTTTGGAAAGTTAAAGGAATTCTAAAGCCAAGTTATTATGAAATTAGCTATTTACTCTATAGAACTGAAGTCCTTGAGCATAAAAGAAAGCCAAGGAATTTTCCACAGCTTAGGTCTGAGAAGTATATTTTGTTTAAAAGCCAATACTAAATGCTTTAACATATATATGCTTCCTTGCAAACTGATATGCCAATAGCTGGTATAAACACCAAGAGTACAGCCAGTACAGTACTCCACTCAGTCACAAGGTTTATATCCTGAATTCCCTTCAAAGAACAGCTCTGAAAACTGACATTCTAGTAGCATTTCTGCAACATGACTGGATATCAAATCTTGTCTTCATCTATGACAGAAACAGTTTCAGTTGCTTATCACTGTCCAACCCTCTGAATGGCATTTACCATTCCTGCAGAGAAGCAACACTGAAAACTTTTTTTGTTGGTTGGTTTTAGTTTCTTTAATGAGCTTCTTGCCTTGAGTCCTGACAAACTCACATATCACTTGGATTAATTATAATGTGCACACAGAGCTACAAGTCAAAATAGTTTCTAGCCACTATTTGCAGCATGACAGTCATGGTTTCAAAGTGACATACTGTGGTGAAGAAACCTACTTTGCAGCCAAGTCGATGTAAAATACAAATTCTACCCTTTCAGAAAGAAACCAATAGACAAAATTTCCTTCAGAAGGATGGAGGCAGGCGGGATGAAATATTTTGAATACAAGAAAATACTGTGTTAAAAAATTAAATGCATGTGACAATGCTTCTCAAGAAAGGGAAGGCCTTAAGTCAGTGTAAAAGATTGAAAGTGACTTGGTCAGGAATGTATGTCAACCCACTGTTCACTCCTTTGTCCTCAAACTGGATCTACATGTGGCCTTGAAAAAAGACAAGCTTAAGTCTCAAGGAATAAAGAAAATATAAAGCCACAGTACATATTCCACTCATGAATTCCTGATTACAGTGGATGGCTGAATGGTTAAAAGGCATAGCTGAAGCCACAGACATCTGACTTCAACTATATAGCCAAGCAGGTGTTGGGCTCTTCAAAAAGATGCAGTCTGAGAAATGGGCATATGAAAGGAAACAATCTTCTCTCCACCAATGATTTCCACTACACTTTGTGGGACAAGAGAGGAAAATAACTGGAAATTTTGGCAAGTGGAAAGAGGAGAGGTAGAGAAGGTGCTACAGAATAAGCAAAGGATAAAAGAACAAAATAGCAACTAATGAAACAGTGCTGAAATTCTGGATGGGACACTAAGTTCACTCTAACTGAAAATTCTGCCCACATATAATGCAAATCATACTATTTTTGTCAGACTACATAATAATGAAGGAAAAAAGCTTCATTGACTCGCCACTTCATTACCACAATGCAGTTTTGGGTTTTTTTTTGAGTAACTGTGAACTAACTTACCATATTCCAAGGATTACAGCAAGCTCTTCTGCACACAAATCTGGTACTTGGTACTGATCAGCATCTGCTAATTTTATCTCATTAAGCAATGTATCATCATTTAAGTCATAATTCTGTGGAAGAGAAAAAATATTTTAAAGTAAATAGAAACTGTTACAGAGAAATTTATGCCTTCAAAATATGAAAAAAAAAAAAATGTAACTTGCTTGAAATGGATAACACCAACATCAAAAAGAGACACAATGGAAAGTAATTTGCCATTCTATAACTGTGATAGAATAACTAACTAAGCCAGTAGAATGAAATACCATCCAAACCAGTTTTATTACAAGTATACTGGTTGCCATGGATGAAGAACAGCATTCAGAGCAACTTTAAAATTACTTGAATATTGATTTTTTACTTAAAGTGCTGAAGAGGATTTTCCTTTTCAAATTGTTGCTCATAGTGTTACCAACAATGTTGTCTTTTTTTTTATATATATTTAAAAAAACCCCAAACAGTCCTTAAACCAACTATTATACTACTGGTTTTTAGTTACCAGTAGTATTTTTTTATAATCTATTAAAAACAGTAAATGGATTATTTTAACAGCTTTCCAAACTTCCTATTCATTTCCCTTCAATGTCCTATTGGTAGCTATTTCCAGCAAGCATCTTTCATCTGCAAGGTGAAAACAAGGGTCCATGGAAGAACAAAAAGTGAATAGGAATGCTTTGAAGCGGGCTATCCGCATTCGTAAGTGGTATTTTATCACTATATAAATGAAACTAAACTGTGAATTGGCAAAGAATGTGAAGAAAACAAATTTGTTTTAAGGGGATAATGAAGACATTCCCACTTTTACAGGCATATTCAATACCATCATTTTCTTTTCTTATATTAGCATATATAAGGATTATCTACCACTTCCAGATGAAAACTACTCTAGAGTACTATGCTATTATAACGATACCACTTCACTATATGTAGCCTAAGTTACAATTTAATATAATACAATTAGAAAAAAATTCCAGCTTCTGACCTATACAGTTTTTAAAATCTAGCCTGTATAAGCAGCCCTAATTGCTTTAACGTCATTATGAATATTGATCAACTGAACTGTACTGCAACTGCATGCTACAATTTTAAAGCCTGATTTCTATTCCTAGGTTTAAAAATAAATTCCTTATTCCCCCAAAACATAGAATCATCCCTGATTTTTTTTTTTTAGATCTAATCAAACTACTGTAAGATGCCACTTCATATCAGAAGTCCTTATGCATCACCTCAAGCCTGAAGTTTTATTTTCACAGGAAGTGACTTGTGACCAAAGCTTTGAATTTAGTCTCAAATATTTTTAAATGCAAATAGTTTTCCATCTAGTGCCATCTGGGATAACGTAATTGCTCAGCACCAGGGGGAAGCAGGAAACACTTGACCAGAAACCAGCCCAGCTACCAGTCCAACAATCAGTCACATGGCCATTTTGGTTGTATTTTTAGTGGAATTAAATTACTGACTGCTTAATTGCAAAATAGCTTGTTCAGTCACCTTACTGAATAATAATAGGGGGAGAACTTTAAGACCATAGAAGTAAGCACTCCCAAACAGGAGATGAAGATTAACTATGACCAGTCTCAACTTGACCTTTTTATGTGCTGGCAGAGTTTATAATTCTCTTAGGAATTTTTCCCACTCATCCAGAACAATTCCTATCTTTAGACAAATATTTTCCTTTACCTGAAAATGGCAGATGTAAAGTAATAACACTGAACAAGCAAAGAAAATTCCTCTATAATAATTTTGCAGCGTGATTACACGCCTTTTACCTTTCCATGCACATATGTTAATTCTATGGCAATTCTCAGCACCTCTCAAGGCTTTTGCTTTTATGCATTTCCCAAGAATAGTCTTTTAAAAGTCTACAAGACAGATCAAGCACCTGCCCTAAACTTAGACAGAGATGCAGTGATGCTGTTAGTAGTTTTTGGTAGATGGAGAATAGCATTAACTCCAATTTTTAGCTAAAATGCCTTCAAGGTACACTCAAGACTGACAAATTTGAGACCATACCTGGCAAAGGAAACACTAGGACTCACTGTTAAAGTTAACACTGACAAATTACATGAAGAAGTTGTATTTTGACACTACATTATTCATAAAGAAATGCTGGAAAAGGTAAGGGGGGGGAAATCAAAAACTTTAACTGGTAATCCAATAAACACATGAATTGGAGAATCTACTTAGTCAACCCTGGTCTAATACCTGTGACAGAATATTCACACACAGTGTTAACAAAATATCTGAACTTGAAAAACCTCAGGTTTTCTTTAAAGCCATGCATTGTTCTATTAACATTATTTTCTAGAACTTCTGACACACACAAAATGCAGAAATAAAAGGTTTCTTTTTGGTTGTTTTTTTTCCCCAGAAGCAGACTGTGGGAACAGAAAGTCTAACTTTCCTTAATACAGACCCTGAAGAACTTCTGGAGAGAACTATGACACAGTCCCTCACACTTGCACAAAATTTAATTCCCTCCATGTAGCCAAAACCTCTCAAGCCTTTTCTAGCATCATATTTTTACTTTTCAGAAAGAGCAGATATGCTTACTTTCTCTAGCATTATTTTGAAGATACATTCTCCAGAACCTTAGCAGGAAGGCACGGATAACATAAGCACTACTAATTTTTAAAGTTTCTCAGTACCTTCATAGCCCTTATCAAACTCCCCGCTAAATTTAATGAACAGACCCAAAGCTGCTGGAGTAAGAGGACATACAAATATAGTATTTTATTAGCAAGGACAATATATTACAGTCCAGTTTATACCTACAGTCTAAAACAGTGTTGTCATTATTGTATGCCAAGCTAAAGTCCTTATTGGATAGTCTACAAAGGCAAATTCTTCAGAAAGTTGCAAATAATTGGATAAAACAGTTATACAATATGTCAGTTAGGGACTCTCCAAGAACAGCGCATCCTATCATCTTAAAGGTCTTTTCCAACCTAAAGGATTCTATGATTTATTTCTAGGTAAGTTGTAGTAGGTAAGGTAAGGCTTTAAGTCTGACACTCACCAGGTGGCCTCAACCTGAGCTCTCACTACCCTTAAATAGGTTTCTACACATCTCTTTTCATCAAATCAAATACAACACTAAGGACATACTAACGGACAAGCAAAAAAATAAAAAAGCTAGGGTGGCCTCCTAAGATATTTGTGCATTCAATGTAGAAATAGAGAAGTACTGCCAAATTTTTTGCTGAAGATCCCTGCTTGACCTGGAAGTCTATCAAGGCATAACCCTTTTTTATAAAAGCTTTCCAACTTAAAGAATAAGTCTTGAACCATAATGCCTCAGTTTAATTCTGGATTCTCTAGCAAATTCAAATAACCTTAAATCCTGACAAGAACTTCTCCTCATGATGGAAAAATGCCATTCCAAAAAAAAAAAAAAAATCAGAAGTTGTTGAGCCATTTATTGTCGAACTCATCATGCACAGCCTTAAGATCAGTTGGGCCAAGTCATGTAATTCATGCCAGTAGGAGCACCTAGACCAATTTCCTATCTCCACACTGTCATTAAACATGACTGTCAGTCCTTAGGAATGAATGCTTTTCTGTGATGCCTCGCAGACTATTTTTAAAAACTGTCTCTCACCTGTTTTCCTAACTCTCTCACTCTTAGTCACTATAAACTAATACATGAGCTGTAGAAGATCATACTTGCAAATATGCTTTTAGTTGAGTAGCCACATCTGTCTTGCAGACAGTCATACATTGTTATAACTTATGTCCTTTAATACTAGACAGACATCTACCCTGCATCTTTTCCAAAAGCTTTCAGAAATCAGTGAAGTTTATCCTAGGCACCACACTTTTCACTTGAAGACGCTCAAGCTTCAGAACATTGTAATTTTAAGAAATTAATACAATTCTCCTCAAATACATACCATTGTTAAGTTTTCTAGAGGTGTTGGAGCTGGACTTAGCTCACTGTGAGGAAGGAGGAATTCACCTGTTCTTTGGACATCCAAAATAAGCTGTGCCACATATTTTTCCTGAAATCTTGTTCTCTTTCCCAAAGCACCTAAAGAAAATCAATATAAATTTATATTAATGAACCCTAAGAACCGGTAATCCCATCAAGTACAAGAAAGTTGCTCACAATAAAGCAAAATAAAGACAGAAACCCATTAAGAATAAGCCTATGAAATTTTGCAGGGATTTAAATCTGCTTGATTTCTTAGCAGTGAGCTACATGTGTTTTTGCCATGACATACAAACAAACACGTACTACAGACATGAAAATGCAGCTAGGTAGGTCTTGCAAAGCCACTTTTAGGTAAATTTTCCACCATACTGTCTCTTGAAAACTCATAGTAATCAAGATTCATCCCTAGCAATAAGCCACAAGCAATTGTTGGATTTGCCTGCTAAAAGTTAATGACAACATAGAGACACTTAGGCAAATGAAAATCCCACAGTATTTTACAGGTCATCATTTTAAATATTTCAAATCTTCATTCAGAGACAGGCTTACAAAGAAGAATCACAGACATGACGTTGCCATAATACAGCATATAAGACACTGCAAAAGTAACATGAGAGAGTGAAATAGCGAACCAGTGAAAGCTGTCGATCGAATTTATCAATATTGAGAATGCATAATGTGAAATTCCTCTCAGGGTTGTTTCTTCAGTTTTTTATTGGACCCTCAGACATACTGGCATATTTCTCCTCCCTTTTTACTAATTTTTTGGCAGCAATTGGCATTTCTACCAAATTGAAAAGAAAAATGTCTGCTCTTCCTCTGTTAGCAATCCACATTGCAAGTTGCAATCTTGATTTCCAAGTTGCAATCAGAGAAATCATAGAACAATAAATAACAGAAAATAACAGAATCCTAACCAGAGCCAAAATGGACCTAAAAATTACTTAAAATCTGGAGGGTTGCTTGCTTATTGTTCACTATTGCGTCATAGTAATAATGTGAAAGCCAAATAGCAGAATCAGAGGACTGAATGTTGACCCACTTGCAGGACATAAAATCTTTGAGGTAAAGATGATTGACTGTTCGTGTGACAAAAGCCTGAGGACAAGGCTATTGTCACTAAGAATTACCTAGCATAGGCACTGAAATAGCAGACACCCCTTATCGTCCTGAAGGTGGAAACACAGCAGTAGGGAAGACAGAAATAAAACTGATTTCTCCTTTTCTGCCAGTTACCCATTTAATGGATAAGCCCTGTGTTATGAGTTTATGAAAAAAAGATTCTAAAAATACCACCTGAAAATCATAAGGCACTCTGCAGAGAAGACACAGAGAAAGAAATACTGGATAATGATTTATACTAATTTTACATAGTAGCACTCAATTCTCCATTTTAATAACACTTGAAAATAATTATACTGCAATTCACTTCCTATTATGTTTTACTGCTTAAACAGCTGAATAAAACACACTTGCAAAGTTACGCTGATTAATAATACATTTACTTGCTACCACCCAGAAACTGTGATTTGTTTATGCTTAGCTGCATACACCCCCCACTCCATTTTTTCAAGTAAAGAATTCATTGGTATTACAGGGACAAAACAATTTTTATTTGTAAAACATACATCATGTGTTGAACCTAGGGGAAAAAATTGCTGGCTTTATATCACCATATATCCTCACAAAACAGAGGGAATCTACTCAGAGATTTTACTTTCTGTTCCATATTAAATATTCCCAGGGATGCATTACTGGGCATGAAAACCAAAACCAGACAATATGCAGATTTCAGAGTACAGCATTATTAATCCTCCAGATCTGTTGATCTAAAGTTTATTTTGGACTACTATTCTTCATCTTAGTAAATTTATAAGCAAGGAGGACCACAGACTTCTCTTTTACTGGAAATTGCTTTGTGGAGTTAGTGATGGTTGTGACTTATTGTGAGGGACCAAGTTACTTTTTAATAAATGATGAATACAGCACAGACCTGAATTAAAGGGACTTTAAAAAGCACACAAGCCAAAATAAGTATCATTTATTCACACATTTCTAGAATAACTTTGGAAAATACTCATTCTAAATTCTCTAAGAACAGCAAACATGTCCATGTCATAATAAAATACTCAATTCGTAAGGACTGAATCAAAACCTCATAAAGACCTTTCCTAAAAAGGAAATTCCTTCCAAAAGCCTTAAAAATGTCTTTCCTAGAGACTGAATTTTTACATTAAAGCAAAATCTTTTCTGATGATGTAACATTCTTTCCATTTCGCCCAAACATGCATGTCAAATGAGTTTGCCTAGAATGTAAACAATTCCCACATGTTCAGCTCATTTCATTTGCCTTCAGGTTAGACATCCTTCATAACTATTCTTAAAGATTTAAGGAGATAAACCACAGAACTTTTAGAAGTTCCACAACATTTTTCCAAGAGTCTGTAACACCACAAACTCTCTCTGGAACTAGCATAACCTCTTGGTAAAGTAATAAAAAAATACAAATAATTCCAATGTATCCAACCTTCCTTCCCCCTCCCCCAAACCTTCCAAGAGGGTATTTTCCTAAGTTAGATTTAAGAAAATTATTCATCCAAAATCTAAAGATCTCCTTTAAAGGGAAAAAAAACCCCAAAACAACAAAAAGCACACAGCTGTAAGTTGAGGAATATCCATAAATAGCCACCTTCCACCTTGATTTTAGTTAATTAAACTTTTATAGCTTGAGTATCATCACACACCCTGATGTTTTTAATAAAAATAAAAAACCAAACATGAAAACTTCAGGTTAATTTCAAACAAAACCACTTTATAATACCAAGTTTGCAGTATATACCACACAAAAATTCTTTCATTTTGTGTTTTTTTTTTTTATTTTTGTGTGTCTGTGTGTGGTTTTTTTTTGTATGTTTGGAATTTTTTAATTAAAATATTGAACTGACTCAGGATACAAGCAGAGACAGCTGTAGCTCCAATCTAAATATAAAAGAAGGGCTGCCTTCTGACATACAGTAGTGTAACAGGAGGTTGCAAGTTTCAGTTCCTGAGTGCTTTCCACTAATAAGCCTACAGAAAAAACCTACATAATGATTTTGCATTTTTACTCAGGTACAATCAAAAGTTCTCAACAGAAAACGTGTGTGTTTTATGTCATTTTAATTACCTAGCAGGACCAGCTAGACTTAACAGTTCCATATCAATACATGTAATTTTAAATGAAGTTCGAAGTGCAGTGAAGTAATCTGACTCCAAAGAATACAGTTATCCTTTCAGAACCTAAAGTCTCCGTAATGATTGAATCTGTGATACTACTGTTAATCAGAAATTTGACTTTTCTACTTATTTCCTGCGGTAATAGCAGTCCTTGAAGTGACTTTTAAATGCTATTTACATGGAGTAGATCTAGGCTAGTGGCATAAAAAGTAAAATACTGTATCAAATCATCATGCAGACTTCTTCAGAAGTGTCTACAAACAAACAAACAAATTATTCACCGTGACACCAGCTAGTTCAGGAATCTCATAAGAGACAAGTAGACCTAGAATTTGATATGAAACATGAAAAGGGAAGCATGCAATACCCCAGCTGCTCAGACATCCATATTAGGGATGATACTGTAACTAGATAGCATATTTCTCTTCCCTTTTCCAAGTAAAGACCATTCTTAGAAGACAAGTAAATCCGACTGCTAAAAGTCAAGATTTTTCAAAATATAGAGGTTTTTTTTAATATGTAAAAAACTCCCAATAAATCATGTTAGTTTGGTCCAACCAACCATTCTCAAAGACTGTACAAGCAAAAACTTACCTGTGAGATTAATCTGCAGTTTTGTTATGTCTTTAGCCATACTGAAACACTGTTTAGCTTTTTTATACTCATAGTAATACAAAAATGTATAGGCACACTCAAGATGGAACTGAACTGCTAGGTGCCAGCTTTCACTGCCTCTGAACAAAGTTTCTGCTTCTGTCACTGCAAATTAAGGAAAATAAAAGCTATCAGGATGCAGTCTGCAAGAATGATATTTTAAAAATACATTTAAAACACCGGGAAAAAAAGTCCATTGTGCTTCAAATAGACCTATTGTTCTTTACATCTCCACACATTTAAAAATCCAGTCAGTGCACAGAAGATATGCACTATTATAAGCATTTTTCAAGTTTTAAATCTAAGGATTACTACTAGAACAAACAAAAGTTTAATCTTTGCTCATATTTTACATCAAAGCTGAATTGGGATATATTACTTTTGCAGGAAATAAACAACAAATTGGCTTGGACCTGCTGAAGAACACAGGAACTCAGAACACAGAATGTTGAGGTAATACCCTCATTACCCCAAATTACCAAGGATTCTTTAAAACATTTTTCTCTGATTTTTGAACTTAGAGGTTGGCAGCCAACTCCAGCCTAAACAGATTTTATAGTTTAAACATCCTAGGCATTTTTTTTTTTTTGAGTACTTGTTAATCCTCAAAATCTTTCAATTAATACAGAAAGCTGGTAAATCTGAACACAGTTTTTACAAAGCTTTTTTTATTCCATAAATAAGGGTTTGCACGAAAAAATCCCGCCTAGCAACTTAACTTTTTCCAAAGTCTGATTTTAGAGATTTTGTTTAATGAAAGCAAATTGGCAATTTAAAAATATCACTGATATGGTTTTCAACTAAAGCAGGATAGAGAATGCAGCAGGTTACAACTTAATCTTCTAAATAACCCCTTCAAGAACCTACAACTACTTAAAGAAACAAAGTCTGTGCAATTTAATCCCTGCTTTTAACCAAAAGCCTATTTCAAATATATCGCTTCAAAATTGAGAAAGTTAGCTGAATTTTAACCTTCTATTTAAGTAATATACCCTCTTCACTAAGGAACCATCTCAGGTTTTAATGCTTCTGCCCATATTTATCATTGAACACATTCTCTTTTTAAAATACAGAATAATGTCCATATTAAGGATCATAAAATATCTGCCTTTCTAACAAAAGCTTTGGTTTTTGTAAGAGGGGTGGGTGGGTGGGACAGGCAAAAAAACCCCCAACAAACCAGTAAATGATTTGAGACATCTGCCATCTTTATCTGCTTTTCACACTCTATACAGTGCCATTTGGACAATTCTCCAAACTTAACACAACAAAACTATTCTGTCAAGCAAGAACTGCAGTACTAGAATAGAACTGCAAAACCACTAGCATCTAACTATCTTTGATGCTGGGCATCTACAAAACCTACGTATGTTGCAGATCAAAAAAAGCTCCATTAAGTATAGTAGGAGAGGAGAGTCTTGAAACTGGCATTTAACATTGCCACCTTCATGAAAACATATATGACAACTCATCTCTAAATGCAACAGAAAATTTCTTCTATGTAACTGGTTGGAAATTTTAGATTTGTTAAATTAAATGCGGACTCTTTAGCTGACTAATTGGCAAGGGGCAAACGTCCATAAGAAGCTTGCCTCTTCAGAGGCAGCAAGAGCCACCGAAGGAGCCTCAAGTCCTCGACAGGACTCCCCCAGGAGACGGCAGCTCAGCTGACGCGAGCAGCTGACTCACAGGGGGCGGAGCCAAGAAGAGCGCACCAGCCCTGACTGGCTGAAAACCTGCCCCGGGGAGAGGCGGTTTCCGCGACAGCTCGAGCGGGATGGCGACCACGCGCCGTATGAGCAGGGCCCGGTCCGGAGCTGTGCTCGGGCTGCCCCGGCGGTGGCAGCGCAGGCACCCAGACAGAGCCGATGAGAGGGGAGGCTGCAGCGCAGAGCTCGGAGTGCAGAGAGTGCCT